>ML779678.1:93984-113576 GCA_009831015.1 Picea engelmannii | reverse complement strand
AGGCTATTCCAGAAAACAGGTTGCTAAACATAAATCCCCTTGTTGGGGACATTCAAATTCGAGCATTCACCTCCTTTCTCCTCAATCAAATCATTTGGCAAGATGAATTTTTGGCTGCCAAGCACAATGAAGATAATCGCCTCATCTAGATTAGACCAGAACCACAGAGGGCAGCTACCTTTATCTCACAATATTATGAGTTCTTAAAACAGCCAGGGGTGACTGAACATGTTCAACAGCTACAATCAGAAGTGCTCCAGGATTGTGAACACATCATCAAATCCATAGATATTCCTTCCCTCCAGGCCAATAACCTGTTTTCAGCAATCCACGGAGAAGAGACAACAGCACAATCCTTTTGGTCCTGCCAACTTAGAAGTAGCAATTTCGAGGATACCCAATTATATCCAGTGTATTAGACATTGTGCTGAAAATTGGATAGGGTACCGGTTTTATTTCCCCATTCTCTGGTTGTCAATAGAAAGGTATCAAGTCAGTTATAAGTTGCCTAAGAAGGCAGAAATAGCGGCATGACAAAGATTGCAACAGGTGCAAGGGTTCAGAACGCCGACAGACAGTACCTCCCACAGTTACAGCTTGAGTAACTTACATGATCAGAGTCGGTATCCAGACTCTAATTCAGAGTGAGTTGCCTGAGGACACGCAACACCTTGAGTTGGGGGGGATGTTAGGACCACACAATGTACCTTTTTGCCTATACTTTTTGCCACTATTATACTCTTGATCACCCATATTTAGACTCATACTATCACTTTATCTGATCATAAGGTATACAACGTCCATTCTCATTACTATACGTTTAATCTGTTTTGCATAATATTTTACATCACTCTCGTACTTTACCATTGATTAGAAATGCATAAGTGTTCAAAACTGCAGATTAGCATTTGAGGCCTATTGCTGAAACACAGAACTGTCCAAGGTCGTTGTTGCTGAAACACGGAGCTGCCTTATAGTCCGAGGTCGCAGATGCTGAAACACAGAGCTGCTGCACAGTCCAGAGTTGCAGATGCTGAAACACAGAGGAAACCGCCAAGACCGACGATGTTGAAACACAAAGGAAGTCGTTACAGTCAGCGGTCAACAAAGCTATAACCATCTCTCCTACACAAGAATGCCGACATAGTCAGAGCGCAATTCACGTCGCTGAAATAGCCCGCGAATTGTGATGTTGAAACAACATCAGCAACAATGAGAAGAAGTTGTTACACCAGTCGTAATAGCAATACCTCATTCAACTCCTGTAATAGCATTCTGTTGTGTGAGACTAGGACATCTTATTCTGGATTAGAAAGTAGATCCAACTAAGGATAGGACTCAGATATGCATTGTAATTATTGTATCGAAGGGATTTCCTCTTTAAATAAAAGGAAATCACCATTCGAGGAATCCAAGTTTTATGTATTGAAAAAGCTCCAGAGAAGAGGGACGTATTGTATTTTCCAAATTGTAATGTGATATTTTGACAGATGAATAGAAGACTGCTTTGAGTATCCTTCTCTAGATTTTTCGTTCCAGGGGAATCTTGTGAGAAGGGAGGGCCCACCTTCTTCACAAGATTCACCCATTAGTTTAGAAGTGTGTTAGTACAATTTATGTTTACGATTTGATTAACTTTTGTTTGTTGAAACACTGCTTTTAATGAATTCCGCTTTGCTGAAACACTACTGACTCTGTCTTAGTTTATTGAATGAAATTCATAATTCTTTTTATCAGCAATCTTGTGTGATGATTTTATGAGGCTAGCCAGAGACTGGGTTAAGGGTTCCTGCTCAGACAGGAAGGAATCGAAACATCCTGTCCTCTGTAGATTTCATTTACTTCTGCAAGTGTGCTAGCCAGAGATTGGGTTAAAGGTTCCTGCTCAGACAGGAAGGAATCAGAAAATCATGTCCTCTGTAGATTTCATTTAATTTTGCAAGTGTGCTAGTCAGGGATTGGGTTAAGGGTTCCTGCTCAGAAAGGAAGGAATCAAAACACCTTGTCTTCTGTAGATTTCATTTAATTCTGCAAGTGTGCTAGCCAGGGATTGGGTTAAGGGTTCCTGCTCAGAAAGGAAGGAATCAAAACACCTTGTCTTCTGTAGATTTCATTTAATTCTGCAAGTGTGCTAGCCAGGGATTGGGTTAAGGGTTCCTGCTCAGAAAGGAAGGAACCAAAACATCATGTTCTCTGTAGATTTCCATTATTTCTGCAAGTGTGCTAGCCAGAAACTGGGTTAAGGGTCCCTGCTCAGAAAGGAAGGGATCAGACTATCCTGTTCTATGTAAAACCTCAACTTCACAAGTGTGCTAAACAGAAATAAGGCTTAAAGCTCCTGCTTAGAAAAGAAGGAACTAGATGGCCTTGTTCTCTGTTAGATAGAGTTAATTGTCTTCTGCTTATTGTTTTCATGAAAGAGTGTTATCACTGAAGTCTCTGTTTGAGAGTAAGGGTCCTGCTCTCTGGTTGCAGAATAGTTGTTATTTCCCATTGCAAGTGTTATTCTAATGTAATCCAGGATTCTTAGATTAATCTTTAAGATCTGCAATAGGGAAGTTGTTTTCCTGTGATTTAATTCAGAACTTCAATTTATTCAAGCAAGTGTGATTAGTATAAGTTTCTTTACTACAACACTAAGTTGCTTTTGGAATTGAGCATATATAGTGCGTGGTTATCTTTGAAATAAAAAGACTTCCTTGGGTTGATAATTTATGTATCACTTGATTGTTTGAATCAATTAAGAAATTATAGTGACCAACAATAGGCAATGAGATGAATGAAGATTGTTGTCGTCTTATACACACCTAGGAGACGTGGAAGAAATCTTCAATCCACTCGGTGTGTCGTTAGGGACAAATGAGAGTTAAGGTGTTGTCACCTAATACTCAACTCCTTCGTCTAGGCCAACTCCTAGCAAAGCCAAGGGAGGTAGTCCCTAACAAATATAGTAAGGCTTTGAGATAAGCTAAGTACAAAAAATGAAATCTAGGAGTTTATTATTCTTTTAAACAAACAACCATAAATTGATCAAACATGAAGTAAGCATTCACCATGATATATAATCAATAAGCATATAGTTGCATTAAAATGATACTGAGAACAATTTTTAGATGCAAGTTTCATTTAAAT
The DNA here is from genome assembly GCA_009831015.1 of Picea engelmannii. Lineage (NCBI taxonomy): Eukaryota > Viridiplantae > Streptophyta > Pinopsida > Pinales > Pinaceae > Picea > Picea engelmannii. The sequence continues at coordinate 110,444 of ML779678.1, read as the reverse complement.
GTATTTCCAATAGATAACCAAATTGAAAATGAAGCCTATGGCTTTGTTGAATGTGAAAATTGAGACCGGTGTCTTAAAGTGAATCGTGGACAATGTAGTTCGTGTGTTTTATTAGGATAAATTGATGTTTAGTTAATTAAATGGTTTGTGTCTCATTGGAGGTTATCTCTTTGTTTGGAAATTTGTGGAGAGTTTACCAAAAACCAATGGTCTCACCAATAAACTCACTCAAAGTGTTGGATGTCCAAAACAAGTGGGAAGTCAGGTCCCGAGAGGGCCCGCCTTACTTCGTAGGTCACTTCAAAGTGTTTTCCCACGCATTAAGCTAACTACTTTAGAGATTGTCTTAATTAATCTATCAATCACTGACCAACACAACGTGTATGAAACTTACTTACAGCAGATCAAGATTAGCTCGCAACTGGAAGGGTCAGGAACCGCACTGAGAGCTAAGGGGAATTTGTTTATTTTAAATAAGAAAATAAATAACTGAATTGAAATGTGAGACTAATTACTAATCCACACTTACCATGCCTCTTTCAAGGAGCTGAGGGGATGGTTTATTTGCCAACTTGAAATTGCAGTAAGTAAAGCTAATATAACAATTAGTTTTCTACTTTGCAAAAGGAAATCTAATCTAGATTGTTGTTTGATTTTAATTTTAGAACTGAAATGAATCTGTTGAAGTGCTCAAAACAAGAGAAATACAAGAAACCAATCAAAAGGAAAATCCTGAAGTGCGACACACCCCCTCGGGGGGACAAATAAAGTGAATCCTCCCTTGGCTCACTGATTTTATTTCCACGGTTACAAGTTCTCTTTTAAGAGTCTTTAGATCTCTTCAAGTAATATTGGATCCTTATATATAGATCGTGAAACTGGAAAATTTCACTTTTTTACAATGTTTAATAAAATAGGACCACTTTGGGGGTCTTAGAAACTTCAAGTCCTTGGATTTTCGGTAGAATTTCCTCTTTTCCTTGCACCAACCTGCACAAAATCAGCAAACACACAAGATGCAAATATGGCCAAAGACACTTTAAGAGTGCTTTGGGTTATTAGTTTATAAAACCAAAAAACATTTATAAGTACAATTCTATGATAAACTAGTAAATTTCTGAATTTAAACTAATTAGAAAAAGCCATTTTCTTACTATTATTTTCGTTGTCCTAAAACAGAAATATAAAATAGTAAGCTATTGCTCAAATATTTCACTTTAACTCTTGATAAAACACCTATCTTTAGCCTTTATATTTTCAGCGATCTGAGATAGCACTTTGCAAGCTAGAAAAGATATCTAATCTACTTTCTTTTAGTTGCAAAGGAAGACAACTTTTAGTATTTCTATGAATTGAAATATTTCTTTGCAGATAAGAATTGAAATAACAGAAATATTTTAAATTTAATTTGAGGAGGATATGAGAAAAAAAGTTTTCCTTAAACCCTTGGAATCTTGGGCAATAATGGAGTCTCTTTTAGCATAGAAAGAGGGGCTATCGTCCTTCAAACTTTTGGAGAGGAAGTAAGAGCAAGAAATCTCATCCAACCCTCCAAGTGAGATCTCTAAAGTCTACAAAACTTGCAAGCAACCTATTAGATCTTGGTGTTACCTACAAAGAAGCTCAAATGGAACATTAGCTTAAACAAAAGATAAAATTCACATTTTAGGTTTCTAGAATAGATAACAAATAGGACATGAAAATCAAGCAAGATCTACAATGTTATTCCTTGTGAGTAATAGTACTCCTTACAAAGGTCAAACTTGAACAAATCTCAATAAGCAAATAAAATGGAATAATATCACCTCATAAAATGCACTTGACAATAAGCAACCACACATAGATCCACACCAAGTTAGCCTCCAAAGCCTTTTTATTCCAAGTATGAAAGAAGAATCATTATTACAATAGCATAAGTCTCAAGCTCCAACTAACTTGCTCAAGGGAGAAATGCTTCAATATATAGCAAAGGGTGTGAGGTTGGGAGATGAAGAGGGCGCACCACTTGGAAGGAGAAATCAGCCAAGTGTGTGGGAGTGGGCTGCCACATATCCCCACGCTACCACAACTCGCCACCTACAAGATTTGAGGGGATATGGGGTGCGCCACCTCTCAAGAGGTTGGCTGCCCATATGAGATCGAGCCACCTCTCAAGAGGGGCACACCTCCTTTTTGGCACATGCCTAAATCCAACTCACACATGCCCCACTTAATAGATTTGACGAATGGGAGTCCTCTTCTAGCTGCCACATAGCCTTTTGAGGCTTTATTTCGTCTCCAACATGTCCCCACATGTTTCCTTAATTTTTGTCTTTGCTGATTTTTTATGATTTTATTTGACTTTTTTGGGTTTTTGGAGTAAAATTGATTTTTAAGTGATTAAAATCACTAATTTTACTCAACCAAGTGGGTACTTAGGTAATATGGGTGCTCTGGGTCCCAAAATGAGCACCTCCATGGCATATTAAGTCCTCTAGTACTACTTTTTTAATACATCTCTATTTTTTAATTAAAAAATGTCGAATTCTGACAATCTTTTAATTAACTGAAAAAAAATTAAAAATCCTAAGGGGGACTTAGGACATTTCCATAAGAATCTAGGAGAATGTTTAGCATGGTAATATACATTATACGCTAGGCTTAGATCCATTCTCAAGCCTAACCATGGGCATATACTTTAGCTCTGGAGGGATTGAGTGAAAAAACTCATAAATTATAAATTGCCTGAAAATGGCAAAATATATTTAGTAAGTGAAAAAAACACTCCAGAGTATAACTCACACTTAGGAATTAAGGTGGTTAATACCTTTTACAAGTTCATCATGCAACATCTCTTATTACAATTTTTCATGGAAATGTAAAGAGAAAAAATGTTGGTCTTTATGACCAGCTAAACTTCTGCACTCTGAATTTTGAACAATAATGTTCAAACTTTGGCGACTCGCTGGAAGTTCATTCTAGTGCAACTTTGATAGATAACAAATACTACACAGGAAATAATGAAAATAGAAGGAGAAATCTTGATGTAAAAAGATTATGCCCAAAACCTCATTATTATCTTGCAAAATTCATCATAACTTTATCAGCAAAATTCTTTTCAATTTCAATTCAAAAAGATAGACCTGAATCTAAAAATGGAGATCTTGATGAAGAATAGTTGGTAAAAGGTCTAATATAGATGATTAACAGTGTCAGGTCACTACACAGATTTTGCAGTGCCAAGTCACTGCACAGAGTTTGCAGCCCTAGAACAGGGGATTCACAACAGAGTTCGTAGCATAAGCAGCAAAGGCCAAATGTGGGATAGGCAAGGTGGCCTAACAACAAGGTTTGTTTGAGATTTGGTAAAAAGAGGCTGAGAGCTCTACAATTGGCTAAGAATAACAAGTGTAAGTAGGATAGTTGGCAGCGCGGATCACCAGTTTGCAGCGCCTGGGAGAATAAATGATAAACACAACCATTATTGTCCTTCAACATAGCTAAAAATGTTCATGGAGTACCTGGAGGTTGAGACTTGAAAACTGATATGCTTAAGCCTGAAAGAATCCATCTACAAATGGTCTAACCTCCAAATCCCTTTCGCCAACCAGTTTGCAACAATTTATGTAGCGCATGTCTGAAAGCCCCAGTGTTTGCAACGCCGAGCTAGAAGAAATTTTGAAAACTTGGAAAAATAGTTAAAAACTTTAATGGTGAAATCCCAGGTTATTTTTTAAAAGAAAATAAGTGTTGAAATCAAGGAGATCGGATGACAAGGCTCATGAGTGCAATTATGGTGATGAAAGAATAATGTACTAAGGAATGCGTTGTGAACTGTCTGATGAGATGGCAGCGTACAAAAAGAACATGATTTGACTCTCTAACGGGTAAAGGGACAAAGTGGAGGGGTTTTAGTACATCATGGAAGTGATGACATGTCAGGGTGGTGGAGGCATAAGGATGCTAAAGGTAATGGCTTGTCTAATCTTATCATAAAGATGAAGATATAACCCAAGGGTGATAGGCCAATATCAACACTAATTTTATTTGTGCTAAAACCCAAAATGACTATAAAGAAGAGGACAAAATTAAAAATTTAAACAATACTAAAGATAAAAATAAAAAACCTAAAGGTTGAATTGACCCAATCAATTCCATGTGATAACACCTACAACCATTATTTTTAGAGATGGAAATGTTTGATAATAAAGGTGAGCATACCTTATATGCCATAACTCATTAGGATTGAGTTCATCATGTACAAGGGCTTGAGCAATCTGACCTAGAAATTTATACAGTCTTCCTTCATGAATCTCAATAACTCTGGCATCTTCTATTTTTTGAATCTTTAGACCATACAAGAACTTTTCTATTGACAAAGGCTATTCTATCTCCTTTGTCTTCCAAGCAAGAAGTAGATACTAAAATTCTTTTTCAAACCAGGAACATATAAAACATTGTTAAGATGAACATTGTTACTTGATTCCAATTCCCTTGACTACATAAGAGTTCTTGTCTCCAAGTTCCACATGGTGTCTTCAAGAGATCCTGCAAGAGTTGATTAGTAGAAGAAATATGTTTCTTCGTGCTTGGCTTTATTTGAAGGTGCTTCATCATTAGCAATTGATGCATGGTGTTCTTCCTTTCTCTTATTTTCTAGTTTAGGATAATCCTTTTTGTAGTGGCCATATTCATGGCATCCATAACATTATGCTTTTGACATATCTCTCTTATGATTGAATTTCTTTCTTGAATCAAATATTTTCTTACCTTCATGCCTTTTGAACTTTGTTGCATAGACTTTATCATCCTTTTCCTTTTGGGATCTTCCCTTTGATTTTATCCTTGTTTCTTCTTGTGCGCAATAGGTCCAAAGTTCTTCCAGTGTTGGAAACTCTTTTCTTGTATTCATAATTGCAGTAAATGCATCCCATTATCTAGAAAGACCATTAAGTGTTGTATTCACAATTTCCTTCTCCGGAATAACTTCTTCAATGGCTTGTAGTTGATCTCTCAAATGAGAAATCCTCACAAAGTATGAGGCTATAATGTCATCCTTAGTCATCTTTGTATCACGAAGCTCATTCTTTAGACTCATCACTTGTCCAATATTTTTCACTGCAAAAAGGTTAGTTAGGGAATCATCCATCTTCTTAGATGAGTCAAGATTGGATATGTAGGGTATCAAGTGATCTTTGACAGATTCTACAATGATACTCACAACATTGATGTCATTGTCCTTGAACTTCTCCATTGCTACAACATTCTGAGGTTCAACTTCTTTTCCTGCCTCCAACTATGGTTCCGCGATTTTTCCCTTCACAATATCTAGAACTTTGTTCTTGGCAAGGATGAGGTCAATCCTTGTCTTCCATGCTCTGAATTTTGAAGCTCCTTCTAACTTACTCTCTGACTTCATGGAGTAAGCCATGAATTCCTTGACTTTGACCCCAAAAAATCAACCTTGACGTTTTTGCTAGATGAGAGTACCAAGTGGTACGCTAGGCTAAGGTGCACTAGAATGTCCAATAATTATGCCAAACTTCTCACTTGAAGTGTCCAAAGAGTAAGGTTAGGTTTTTTTGCAGCTACACAATCAGAAACCCTAGCTGCACCTGCAACTAGTGCCACAACGAGCTTAACAAAGAACTGCCACTTTACCTTCTAGTGGTTAGATTGTCATAAAGGTGGTGTGGGCCCATAACCTGTTAAAATATTCAATGTGCTCGTTTAACCATAGACAATATCACAATATTGTCACCCAACCATAGGCATGCAGCCACCCCCGAGCACCGTAACCTTTTACAGATAGAATGATTCTAGAAGCAATACCAGACTCAACAGATAGCCAAGAGAGAGAACACCTCTCTCTCAAGGATAACGCACCAAGCAGAAATTCCAAAAACCATAAACCAAGACCAATACTCAGTTGCAGTCAGTGCAATTGCACTCCTCCTCTAGACTTGCGCACCACTAGACTTGTGTGAGCTTGTGAGTGAGTGTGTGTCCAAATGAGCTCAAGCACCCTCTTTTTATAGTGCTCTTTGTCACTTGTCTAGGCTGAATTCTCCTTTTAGAGGCTAATACTTTAATATTAATTCTTTTACTGAGTCGACTTGTGTTCTATGTTTTTACACATCTGTTTAGGGTTTTTTTGTCTTCTGGAATATTCTAATCTAGTCATAGGTTACACATGGAGGTTGATACCTCACGCAGCTACCATAATATCAACACAGGCTCTCAAGTTTCCCAAACTCTTGTTCTTTCACGTGTTGGCCCCATGGAGGGGGTGCGAGTGTTATGGGTCTTTAGCATCGGATTACCAAGGGTTATTGGTCTTTAGTCCTTCTCGAGAGACAGTGTTCCCGCCACCATTTTCAGGACATCTCATCCAAGATGTCTCTCATGGACTCCCTTATTTGACCCATTGTCCTCTATGTCTCAGAGATCTAGGGGCCTTCCTTAATAGAGTCTGATTGGGCCTCAGTTGAGAGAGTCCAGACCCTTCTCCTTCAACGCATCATTAGATGCAAGTAGACAATTCCTCATCACATCATCCTAGAAAAGTTTGGAGCTTGGCCCCTCCGAATTGAGATAGTGTTCGGTTTTAGAATGTGTTCATTTTACCATAGACAATATCACTATTGTCACCCAACCATAGGCTGAGGCCACCCTCCAAGAACCTTAACCTTGACAGAGAACCATTCCGGAAGAAAACCCTAGGCTAGATAGCCAAACAAAGGGTGGCACACCTTTCTCCAAGGATAGCGCACCAAGCAAGAGCTGATCAGAGAGTCCAAACCATAACCAAGAGATAGTCCAAGCCAAAACCGAAATCTACTAGCTGTAGTAGTTGCAACGACAGCTCTCCTCCAAACTTGCGCACAAAGTGGCCAACTGGAGTGTGCACAAGTGTTGCTTCTGCAGTTTTGAAAATGCCTGCCAGAATGAAGACTAGCCTCATGTATTTATACTAAATCTAGCAAATTGTTTGGGCCGACTTCTCATTCTGGGTAATATTCTTTAGTATATATTATTTCATTTAGTTGACTTCTTCTCTTGGAGGCTAATAACCTAATACAAGTCATTCCATTGAGTCGACTTGTCTTCTAGGGTTATTAACCAATCAATTAGGGTTTCTTCTTGCTTCCCGGAATATTCTATTGTCAACAAATTTACACGTGGAGGTAAATACCTCCCGCACCTACCATAATATCAACACTCCCTCCTAGTTAGGGAGGTATTGAAGGTAATGGTATTGAGCACAAACATACCATTCACCCGGTAGCATCAACATAGTCGTATAGACTATCTCACCATCATCACTATCAGTTTCATCAACTGCATCATCTCTCGAAACCATACTCCATCTTAGTAATCAAACATGATGTTGGATAAGTCACTCACTCCATAGAGTGACACAAGAACCATTCTTCTAATTCAGACATATGTCTTAAAAGAATAAGTGTCCTAGATCATTTTCCGTCTGGGAAATCTTTGTCCATTGATCATCCATCTAGCTGATAATCATTTCCAACACTGTTGATAGTCTTCAAGGCAATTAGAACAATATCATTCAATAGAACACAACTGTCTCTATCCATAGTAGTACACAACTACAATCCAGTGGTACACTACTACACCAAGTAGCACACAGATACTTGATTAGTGATGTATAGTCACAATCAGTGGAACACATCCACCACAGTAGCATATATCTATTGTCTAGAGACATATAGTCTCCATAACAATCATATGATATCAACCTGCACAGAAAACATTGTTATGATATAAACTGAATCATCTAGACCATTATTCCACTCACATCTGTGAGCTTTGGAAGAGCATCTTCCCTCAGAGAGTAAAACATCAATGATGATCTATCTGGACTATTCTTCTCAAGCAAGGAAGAATAATTGTCCTAATTTCTTAGCGTGGACCATTCCCTATCCTGGGCCATTCCTCCGGCACAAAACAAAGTTCAACCTGGAGAGAATGAATTTGTCCTAGGGAATGTTTGTCCCTGATTGTTGAACTTGGACCATTCACCTATCTGGGTCATTCCTCCGGCACTAAACAAAGTGCAACCTGGAGAAAATGAATCTGCCCTAGGGAATGACTTTCCGAACCATTTCCTAAGGAAATGACTATCCTGCACCAACCTCCAAAACGGACCATTCTTCGAAACTTCTCATAACTGTGAGCTTCGAAATAATGACTGTCTGGCGAGGCGGACTAGTCTTCTTGACCACTAATAAAAGTGACCGTCAAGAAGAGAGACTATCCTAGACCATTCCCCATGTTAACCACAATGGGAAATTGTTGTCTATGGTACATCAGCAATCCATCGAACCATTTTCATTACAAAAATGACCATTCAATCTAGACCATTTTCCAAACTAGAAAATGCATGTCCTTCAGAAATCTCAAACCACTTTTCGAACTGGAAAGGAACTGCTCATCCTGAACCATTTTTTGAACTGGAAAGGAACTGCTCATCCTAAACCATTTTTTGAACTAAAAAATGATTGTCCATAATTCAATAACACATTAATGCTCCCTCCCAACCTGGGAGTCATCTCTTCCTCTTTCAATAAGGAAGTCGTCTCCACGAGTTCCAGCTTGAGTACGCAAACTCTTTCATCTTGGACAGAGGCTTTACCAAAATGTCTTCTTATCTTCTCATCTGTGGAGATATATATATTGGAAAACCACTTCTCTTTTCTGGACTTCATCACAGAGAATGTAATGCTTTGTCTCAATGTACTTCGGTCTTTCTAGAACATTAGTTTTCTCTGAAGGCTTCATATTGTTAGAATATAAGTGGATGTGCTCGTTTTACCATTGAAAATACCCTTGTCACCCAACCATAGGCCGAAGCCACCCTTCGAGCACCTTAACCTTGATAGAGAATCACTTCGGAAGGAAACCCTAGGCTAGATATTCAAACAAAGGGTATCACACCTTTCCCCAAGGACAGCGCATCAAAAAGAGTTGATCAGATAGTCTAAACCCTAGCCAATAGATAGTCCAAGCGTAATTGTTAGCTGCAACGGCAGCTCTCCTCCAAACCTGCGTAGAAACTGGGCAACTGCAGTGCGCACAAGTGCTGCTCTGCAATTCTGAGACTGCCTGCCAGAATGAGAATTGGCCTCTTGTATTTATACTAATTTTGGCTAATTGCCTAGGCCGACTTCTCATTCTGGGTACTTGCCTATTCAGTATATATTATTATTTATGGCCGACTTCTTCTATTGGAGGCTAATAACCTAATATAAATTATATTCTTGAGCTGACAAGTCTTCTAGGGTTATTAGCCAACTCATTAGGGTTTCTTCTTGCTTCTCGGAGTATTCTATCCTCGTCAAGTTTACACATGGAGGTAAATACCTCCCGCAGCTACCATAATATCAACACTCCCTCCTAGCTAGGGAGGTATTACAAGTAATGGTCTTGAGCACAAAAACATACCATTCACCCGATAGCATCAACATCATAACTAGATTATGCGCACCATCATCATCATCAGTGTCATCAACTGCATCATCTCTCGAAACCATACTCTATCTGAGTAATCAGACATGATGCTCACTCCACAGAGTGATACAAGAGCCATTCTTATAATCTAAAAGAGTAAATGCTCTTAACCATTTTCCGTCTGGGAAATCTCCGTCCTTTGATTATCCATCTAACTGATAATCATTTCCAATACTACTAATAGTCTTCAAGGAAATCGCAACAAAATAGAACACAATTGTGTCTATCCATAGAAGTACATAGATACAATCCAGCGGTACACTACCACACCAAGTAGCACACAAGTACTTGATCAGTAACGTATAGTCACAAACAGTGGAACACATCCACCACAGTAGTATACATCTCTTGTAATGCAGTCTTCATAACAATCATCTAATATCAACCTGCACAGAAACAATGTTATGATATAAACTGAATCATCTGGGCCAATCTTTCACTCACATCTGTGAGATCTGAAGAATATATGTCCTCAAAAAGGTAAAACATCAATGATGAGCTGTCTGGACTATTCTTCTCAAGAAAGGAAGAATAACTGTCCTGATTTCTGAACTTGGACCATTCCCCACCCTGGGCCATTCTTCCTACACTAATCAAAGTGCACCCTGGAGAGAGTGTATAAACCCTAAGGAATGCATGTCTCTGATTGTTGAGCCTGGACCATTCCCCACCCTGGGCCATTCCTCCTACACTAATCAAAGTGCACCCTGGAGAGAATGTATAAACCCTAAGGAATGATTGTCTGGACCATTTCCTCTGTTAACCACAAGAGGAAAAGATTGTCCTGTATCAACCTCCAAAACAGACCATTCCTCATGTTAACCACAATGAGAAATCGTTGTCCGACAAGGCATGCCAGTCTTCTTCGTTGTCCTGTATCAACCTCCAAAACAGACCACTCCCCATGTTAACCACAATGGGAAGTCGTTGGCTATGATACATCAGAAATATTGACCACTTCCCATGTTAACCACAATGGGAAATCGTTGTCCGTTAGAAATCTCAATCCACTTTCCGAACTGGAAAGGAAGATGCTCATCCTGGACCATTTTTCGAACTGAAAAATGACTATCCATAAATCAATACATATCAGTGGTCCCTCCAAACTTGGGAGTCGTCTGTTCCTTTTTCAATAAGGAAGTTGTCTCCACGAGCTCCATCTTGAGTTACGCAAACTCTTTCATAGAAGCTTTACCAAGATGCTTGTTTATCTGCTCATCTGTGGAGATATGTATTGGAGATCCTCTTTCTCCTTTCTGAACTTCATCACAGATAATGTAATGCTTGATTTCAAATGTACTTCGTTATGGAGTACTGGTTTTTCTTTGAAGGCTTCATGTATCTCTGATCAATAAAGTATATCATTGTTGGAACATTGGAACATATCCATGTGGCACTTCTTCTGTCATCATGAGATCTGATCTACTGAGTAATCACCTTGATATAATATCTTTGTTATAGAGAATCTTCACCACGCTTCTGTTGTGCATTGTAGGTTCTTCCCCAAGTTATCTTCTTCCATCTGTATACAAGAGTCTCTTTATGGTATGCCTCAAAGTCTTGAGGTTTCTCTTCATATGCTCTTTGTTCAATTGCTCTGGAGAACAGTCTTTGCATTCATCTTGATGTAGCACTCCAACCCATGGATGATATAATGACTCATGTAGAGGTATGTCTGGTTTACCGGAACGAGCAATCATCATAGTCTTCTCCCTCTGTCTAGGAGAACCTTGATTTCTGAATCTTGCAATACTTTCATTTATAAGTCTTTCGTACACTATTCTTCATCACAAATTTCAGTTATGTTTGATTTATTTCATATTAGGTTGGTAATCTTGTGATTCTTGATACAATAATTGGTTGTTCAGGCTTCTCTTCTTTCTTGGAATCTTCATGTTCTTCCTCATGTTTTTCTTATCCTTTGGGTCCATGGAGTTTCTTATAGATTCCATGCCCTAAATATTCCACTTCTTTCTTTTATCATAGGATCACAGATCTGGATGGACAACCAGGGATACTTTAAGGCTTCTCTTCGAAGAAGACTTCTTATGAGGTTGAACTGAGCACGTACTATCTTTTATGGTTACTACCATGGATATATAATTCATCATCTTCAATGGATCATGGGATTATCTCCCTCCTAATCCTTGCTTCATGTATGAGTGCATATAATCGGCTCCCTCCGTCTAACAGAGTCCACGCTTTTGTCTGCATCCTTATTGTCTTCTGCAATATATAATTGGCTCTCTTTGTCTAAAAGAGTCCATGCTTTCGTCTTGTTGTCTTCTACAAAACGTCATAATTCTTTCTCCAATTTCCTCTTGATTGTTGACTTCTTTCTGTCTTTGCTTCTTCTAAGTCTCTTCATGATTTATTCGGCTTATCTTGCAATAGTTTCCACATAATTTGCTTGATGTATTTCATTCTTTCATGTCTTATCCAATGATATCAATCCTTATCTTGTTGTTCTTCCATTGGTATAGTTCTTCTTGGAACACATTATCTTCCAAGAGATAGATATACAAGATATGTACAGAGACGATGCAAACAAGATATGTACAAGAACTAAGAAGAGTATTGTTACCTTCAGAAGAAGGAAGTCTCTTTCATCCTTCTTACTCTTCTTTGTAGGTTCATTTTCTTCGGTAACTGATGCTTCGTATTTCTCCTACCTTTTCTTTAGCTCGGGACAATGATTCTTGTAGTGGCCATACTTTCGACAGTTGAAGCATTGTACTTCTGAAATGTCTTTCTCTTGATTTGGCTTCCTCCTTGAACCAAACTTCCTTTTGTTCCTGAAATTCTTGAATCTTGTTGTGAAGGCTTGATCATCGTACTTCTTTTGGGGTTTCTCTTTTGCACTGATCCTTGATTCTTCTTGAGTACAGCAATTCCAAAGTTCTTCAAATGTCGGATTCTCCTTCTTTGTGTTCATGCTTGTGGCAAATGTATCCCACGTCTTGGAAAGACCATTGAGTACTATGTTTACCAATTCCTTCTCTGAAATGATCTCTTCAATAGCTTGTAGTTGATCTCTTAACTGAGAGATCCTCACAAAGTATGATGTTATGATGTCCTCATCATTCAACTTCATGTCATGGAGCTCATTCTTCAGACTCATAACTTGTCCAATGTTTCTGACCGAGAAGAGATTTGTTAGGGCATCGTACATCTTCAATGAGTCAGGATGGGAGATGTAGGGTATCAAGTGGTCTTTTATAGATTCCACTATGATACTCATGGCATTGATGTCACCGTATTTGAACTTCTCCATAACTGCAACGTTCTGTGGTTCCTTCTCTTTTCTTTCTTCAAGCTCTGGTTCCACGATATTTCCCTTCACGATATCCAACACTTTATTCTTGGCAAGGATGAGGTCAATCCTTGTCTTCCGCGCTTTGAAGTTAGAGGCTCCATCTAACTTGTTCTCTGACTTCATAGAATAATTCATGGTTTCTTTGACTTGGTCAAACCCTAGATTTGACCACAAACTCAAACTTGACGTCTTGGCTTTCTTAGAGTACCAGGAGATGTGCTAGACTAGGGCGCATTGATATATCTAGAGATTAGGTCAATTCCTTCATTTAAGGTGCCTCAACAAGAGGATTAGGGTTTCTGCAACTGCACCTGCTAGTAACCGTAGTGGTAGTTATTCAACGAGCTTAATATCCTTACGACTATGTTTCCTTCCAGCGGTTAAACTGAATGAAGGAGGTGTGGGCCCATAACCTATTAGAATATAAGTGGATGTGCTCGTTTTACCATTGACAATACCCTTGTCACCCAACCATAGGCTGAAGCCACCCTCCAAGCACCTTAACCATGACAGAGAATCACTCCGGAAACAAACCCTAGGCTAGATAGCCAAACAAAGGGTAACGCACCTTTCCCCAAGGACATCGCATCAACAAGTGTTGATCAGATAGTCCAAACCCTAGCCAAGAGATAGTCCAAGCATAACTGCTAGCTGCAGTGGCAACTCTCCTCCAAACCTGCGCAGAAACTGGGCAACTGCAGTGCGCACAAGTGTTGCTCTGCAATTATGAGACTGCCTGCCATAATGAGAATTGGCCTCCTGTATTTATATTAATTCTGGCTAACTGCCTGGGCCGACTTCTCATTCTGGGTACCTATCTGTTCAGTACATATTATTATTTATGGCCGACTTCTTCTCTTGGAGGCTAATAACCTAATATAAATTATCTTCTTGAGATGACAAGTCTTCTAGGGTTATTAGCCAACTCATTAGGGTTTCTTCTTGCTTCCCGGAGTATTCTATCCTCGTCAGGTTTACACATGGAGGTAAATACCTCCCGCAGCTACCATAATATCAACACATATAACTTTGATCATTATAGTATATCACAGTTCAATTCGACTATTTTTTATTTTTATTTTTTTTGGCTAGTTCATAGCATCGTGGCAAGGCTCAAACTGGAACATATCCATGTGGCACTTCTTCTGTCATCATGATATCTTTGTCATGGATTGGCAATCCATCATTCTGGAGTTCTGATTAATCATTCTGATATAATATAGAAAGTTTTCACCACGCTTCTACTGTGCATTGGAGGTTCTCTACCAAGTTGTATTCTTTCATCTGCATACAAGGGTCTCTTTCTGGTATACTTCAAATCCTTGAGGTTGTTCTTCATACGCTTTTTGTTCAATTATTCTGGGGAATAGTCGTTGCATTCATTTGATGTAAACTCCAACCCATGGATATTGCAGACGATATAATGGCTCATGTAGAGGTATGTCTGGTTTACTTGGAACAAGCAATCGTCATAGTCTTCTCCCTCCATCTGGGAGAACCTCTAGTTCTGGATCTCGCAATGCTTTCATTCATAAGTCTTCCATACATTGTTCTTCAACACAACTTTCAGTTCCTTTACTTGATTGTTTTTAGTGAGTTCATATCAGGTTGGTAGTCTTGTGATTCTCGATACACTGACTGGTTGTTCTGTCTTTTCTTTCTCTCTTGGAATCTTCATGTTCTTCCTCATGTTTCTCTTTAGCTCTTGAGTTCATGGAGTTTTCTATAGATTCCATGCTCTAAAGATTCCAACTTCTTTCTTTCATCATAGGATCATGGATGTGGATGGACAACCAGAGATTACTTTAAGGCTTCTTTTCAAAGAAGACTTCTTCTGAAGTCACACTGAACACGTGTTTTTTTTCATGGTTGCTACCATGGATAGATACTTCATCATCTTCAATGGATCATATAATTTAGGATTAGCTCCCTCCTAATCCTTGCTTCATGCATGAATGCATGTTCTTCTTTTGATAATATAATCGGATCCCTCCATCTAGGAGAGTCCACGCTTTTGTCTGCATCCTTATTGCCTTCTGCAAAGTGTCACAAATATTTTTCCAATTTCCTCTTGATTGTTGACTTCTTCATGTCTTTACTTCTTCTAGGTTTCTTCAAGATTGATTCTGATAATAACTTCCACATGAATTGTTACCAGGGGTTGTTGATGTACTTCATCCTTTCATGTGTATTGTCTGGCTTGTAGCAATCCTTATCTTGTTGTTCTTCCATAAGTATAGTTTCTCTTTGAACATATTATCTTCTAAGAAATAGATATGCAAGATATGTACAGAAAACATGGTATGTACAAGAACTACGAAGAGTGTTGTTTACCTTGTCTTAGAAGAAGAAGTTTGTTTCATCTTGCTTAATCTTCTTTGAAGGTTCCTTTTCTTCGGCAACTGATGCTTCGTGTGTCTCCTTCCTTTTCTTCAGCTCGGGACAATGATTCTTGTAGTAACCATACTTTCGGCAGTTGAAGCATTGTATTTCTGACATATCTTTCTCTTGATTTGGCTTCTTCCTTGAACCAAACTTCCTTTTGTTCCTGAAATTCTTGAATGTTGTTGTGAAAGCTTGATCATCGTATTTCTTTTGAGGTTTCTCTTTTGCACTAATCCTTGATTCTTCTTGTGCACAACAAGTCCAAAGTTCTTCGAATGTAGGATACTCCTTCCTTGTGTTCATACTTGCGAAAAATGCATCCCATGTCTTGGGAAGACCGTTGAGTACTATATTTACCAATTCCTTCTCTCAGATGATCTCTTCAATAGCTTGTAGTTGATCTCTTAACTGAGAGATCCTCACAAACTATGATGTTATGTTGTCATCATCATTCATCTTCATGTCACAAAGCTCACTCTTTAGACTCATTACTTGTCCAATGTTTATGACTGAGAAGAGGTTTGTTAGGGCATCATACATCTTCTTAGATGAGTCGAGATGGGAGATGTAGAGTATCAAGTGGTATTTTATAGAGTCCACTATGATACTCATGGCATTGATGTCACTATCTTTGAACTTCTCCATAACTGCAACGTTCTGTGGTTCCTTCTCTTTTCCTTCTTCAAACTCTGGTTCCACGATCTTTCCTTTCACGATGTCCATCACTTTATTCTTGGCAAGGATGAGGTCAATCCTTGTCTTCCATGCTTTGAAGTTAGAAGCCCCATCTAACTTGTTTTCTAACTTCATAGAGTAAGTCATGGTTGCCTTGACTGGGTCAACCCTAGATTTGACCAAAAACTCAAACTTGACATTTTTGCTTGCTAAGAGTACCAGGAGATGCGCTAGGATAGGGTGCACTAGTCTATCCAGAAATTAGGTCAATCCCTTCACTTAAGGTGCCTCAACGAGAGGGTTAGGGTTTCTACAACTTCACCTGCTAGTAACCCTAGCGGTAGTGCTTTGGTAACTGCTCCTACTAGAAACCCTAGCAGTAGTTCTTCAACAAACTTAGTATCCTTATGGCTATACTCCCTTCTAGTGATTAGACTGGATGAAGGAGGTGTGGACCCATAACCTGTTAGAATGTGTTCGTTTTACCATAGACAATATCACTATTGTCACCCAACCATAGGCCAAAGCCACCCTCCAAGCACCTTAACCTTGACAGAGAACCATTCTG
>ML779678.1:40148-63591 GCA_009831015.1 Picea engelmannii | reverse complement strand
TTGTCTCTATATTTTTATGGATGAGGAATCCCTATCTAAACCTTAGCTTCAACAACTCAGGGATTCTGAAGCCGTATGGAATGAGATATTGGCAAAGGATGAACAAACTTGGAGATTGAAAAGTAGAGCATTATGGATAAAAGCAGGCAACGACAATTCTAATTTTTTCCATCAATATGCCAATTTCCATGAAGGTATTAACACAATTTGGGACATCCAAGGTATGGATGGCTCTATGGTTAGTTCTTTCTATGGAAAGGTAGAGGAAGGGGCCCGATATTTTCAATTGATGTTTTAGGAGCCCAAAGTTTGTCCCATTCAAGAAATTCTTCAAGTCATATCCAAATTTCCTTATGTATTATCAAAGGATAAGAATCTAGCCATTTGTGAGAAATTCTATGAAGTGAAGGTTCAAGAGGCTCTCTTCTCGATGCATAAAGGAAAGAGCTTGGGGATGGATGGTATGCAAGTTGAATTTTATGTTGGATTCTATGACCTCATTAAGGAATACCTTTTGAAGGTGGTTAAAGAATCAAAGCATTTGGGAAAGTGTTGGGATCCTTCAATTCCACATTCATCACCCAGATCCCAAAAAAACAAGACAGAGTAACCTTTGGAGACTATAGGCCTATATCGTGTTGCAATGTAATCTACAAATTAATTGTGAAAGTGATTGCCATGAGAATTAAACCTATTCTTAGTGACATTATTTCGGATGAGAATTTTGGTTTTCTCAAGCATAGAAAAATCCATGATGCTATAGTGGTAGCCCAAGAATCCATTCATTCTGTCAAAAAATTGAAGTAGAAAGTGGCCATTCTTAAGCTCGACTTGTCCAAGGCTTATGACCATGTGTTGGACAGGCGGTCTTGGGATACAGTTTTGGTAAAAATCCTAAGTATAGAAGAAGTGTGCAACAGAGGTGCACAAAAGAAGAAGGAAGACTAGGGAGTGCGCAATTGAAGCACATCTAGGAGGACAGTGCGTAGACAGAGGAATAAAATAGAGGAATAAAGTAGAGAATAAATCTAGAGAAGGAAGAAGATGAAAAGGAAGGATGAAAGATTGATGTTCTAAATACAGAAGGATGCACAAAAGAAGGAAGAACAAGCAGTTAAAATACAAAAGCAACATGCAGATGAAAAAGCAAGTAAAAACAATCGAACAACCAGTTAACTGGAGTAGTCATGCATTGTAATAGGGTTTTGGGAGGAACCAAGTAGGGTTTTGAGCCCTATATTGTATGTATAAATATGTAACAAGTCGGGAGAATAAGGGTTCCAGAGGGTTGATTTCTCTGCTAAGTATTGTATGGTTTTGTTCTATTCCATTGAAGATAGGAATCGATGTCTAAATGAAAGAGATGATGCAGAGATAGAGAGGCCTGCACTGTAGAACGACTAGGCTAGGAGAAGAGAAAGATAACCATGACATATCTTTGTAAGTGCAATGCGCAAGCCTGAAGAAATTACCAAACAGATAATAAAGAATCCAACCATTGTGGATGTATCCCAGAGTTGGGTGAACCACGTTAAATCTTGTGTTCACTATCTTTTGTGTGATTGTTTATGGAATCTGTTTGGATGCATGTTAGAGTAGATTCATCTTATGGGTATACATGGGGCAATAATCATGATTGTTAAAGTAATGAGTTATGTTGTAATTGGGAACATAATGGTAATATGAACTTGAACTCTCTAAATAGCTCTTGAAGGATAAAGACATATTTAGGTGCACATAACTAATAAGTAAGAATGAATATATTGGTCACCTTCCATTCCCTCACTACTACAAAAACCTAGTTCTTGTAGTCCCAATAGATACCTCGAGTGAGACTTCATCTACGCAAGAAGGTGATGCCAAAAGGGCCAGTGTTTGGTGGGTTTTGTTGGTCAAAGATAACTTGAACCTAGGGTCTTACAAACTGCGCGTAGCACCAAAAAATGGTTCTATTGTCGGGACCCAGATTCTATGATTAAGGGAATGTTTTGGAGTCCGACTAAGAAAGAGATCTCAGAATGGTTGGAATGGAAGGAACGATATTTTTCTCGAAAAGAAAACATAAACCCTCGAATGAGTGACAAATAATGGATGCAAAGGCATGTGTATACAAAACTACATGAAATTTTGTTTGGTGAATTTCCAATTATTCTGGTTGAGTGGCTAGAGTGATTAGTGGAGAATACTAGAAGGTACATAACTACAACGTCGAGGAATTTGCCTCATGAGTTGGTAATACAGTTGAATTATGTAAGTAACCCAGCTACTCGTGCAATTTATTTCTGGTTGGATACCATATTAGGAGGATATATTACAAAATTTGTCGTAGATTGTACCCAATCATACGGTGTTGCAAAAAGGGACTTTTTCAAAGGTCTGCACGGAAAGTTCATGAAAACATTAGGTACGTGGATAAATATGTTTTTGTGTGACAAGTGCGTAATGATGATGCAATCTGACAACTAAGGGGGTTCGTACACATAAGGGAACCGGGGGATGACAAGAGGATAGTCTGAGGATGATAGAGGAAGCGATGAAGAAGGAAGGGAGGGACTGAGGATGCAAAGATCCGAAGAAGGTATACCATAGGAAGAAGAAGAGTTTAGAGATTGCATAGAGGAAGGAGGTATAAGAGGTGAAAGGCTGAGGCTGGGAAAGGAGAGCCACATAGTGAGCCCAATGGGAGAGGACCTTGTGCAATAATCAAAATTGTGGATATATCACACATAAGAGAAGAGGAAGAGGAGTTCCAATCCAATCCAATAATATAAGAACCATTAAGTCCTACTCAGACTGAGTCCTGTGTTGAATCCATGACCCCGTGTGCATCACCACAATCAGAGATAACAATTGAAGACTTATCAAAAACACTTATAGTTAGCAAGGGAGGACACAATAGTAGCAATCAGAGTAGTGGAAGTAGTGTGCAGATTTAGAGTCAACCAATATTGCCAAGAGGAGGGAATACACAAAGAAACATGGCAGGGGTAGACAACACCCTTAGACTTCCTGAGTTCCAGGGAGTTGGGTCAGAGGACCTAGAAGATTACAAAATTAGCGATGACATTTAGAGGTCGTGTGTTAGTCTGGTACATGAAGTTTCAGAGTACCATGCCTACAGGATAGGACATGACATTAGCAGAGATAAGACAAACATTGCTAAAAGAGTTTAAGAAGCCAAAGTCATAATTGCAGTACATTACAAAACTGAAGGAGATTAAACAGGTGCAAACAAATTCGGTATGGGACTTCGATCAGAGGTTCAAGGACCTCATGGGTAGACTAGATTTTCATATTCCTGATCAACAATATCAAGAAAATTTTATTGTAGGACTTCTACCACATATTCACAACCATTGATACAACATAAGGTTGCATCATATCCCGAGGCACTGGAAATTGCAATGAAATTGGAATCATCCCATGTAGGAGACAGTGGGGGGATGGCACAAGTTCAAATGCAGTTGGTTGCATTGACAATTCAACTAACAACACTTAAAAAAGGGAAGGAGAAACAAGAGCAATTCTGGTCTGCCAAGTGTAGGATGGAAGGCCACCACGAGGACTAATGCCCAACATTCACGCAGTATTTGGAAACTAGAGCGATGAATCCATTACCAGGATGGGCGTATTGGGAGATATGTAATAAATGGGGCCATCACCCAACTGAATGTCCATTACTACAGAAGTATCAGAGTACACCAAGGAACTTGTTTTGCAACTTTTGCAAGGCATTCAGACATGAAGATAAGGATTGTCTCGCATCCAATTTGATGAGGGAGAATACTTTAGATATGTATAGGATTCAGGAGGAGAATTTTGTGACATACAAAGGGGGTCAACAATACAATAATCAAAGAGTTTTTACCCCAGGGATCAGAGGAAATTTCGATAGAGGTCGAGGCAAAGAAAAATTTGGTAAAGGAGGAAGAGGACTGATAATATTTTATAATTGTAATCAACATGGACACTTAGCCCGCGACTGACCAAATATGTGTACAATGTGCACATACTGCAGAGCATTGGATCATGCGACATAATATTTTCCTCAACTAGTTGAAAAATGGCAGGTCATAGGAAACTTGAACCAAAATCTAAATCAGAATGTGTAGAAAATATCATCCAAAAAACGCAATCAAGGACCAAGAATAGTAGTTGTTACGCATGGAGGAGCTAGAATAGGATTTGATATGATGAATGGGGGGAAGTAGACAAAGCAATGGGTAAGGAATTCAATAGGGACTATGCCAACCTTTGATCCTTAGAAATAAAAGGAGACATATCATAGGGAAAGAAAAGAGGTACTTGGAAAGGATTGGGGAGCATCAACATCATCTCCGTCTCATGTAGGATATCACGTTGTGCCAGAGAAACCAACTAGAAGGGTAAGCATGCTAACATAATTCTTGAGGAGTTGTGTAGAGCTAATGAAATATGAGATGGAGTTGAGTACACTATATGACATGATTGATCAGTGTACATGAGGAAGGGAAACTCGTGTCGCATAAAGGGTGGTGAATCAGGTACTGCACAAGAAGAGAACCAATGGAGACTTCAAATTTAGTGCGCAAATTGGGGAGTATGATGTGGATAATGTCATCTTGGACTTGGGTTCCAATGTGAATTTTTTACCCAAGCATACGTGGGAGATGATGGGAAAACCCAAGCTAGTATGGTCTAATGTTCATTTAAGGCTCGTGAATCAACACAAAATAGTATCAATTGGTCATTTGACAGGGGTACCTATGAACATAGATGGGGTGCGCAGTGTGGCAGACTTTGAGATTATTAAGATCGTGGATGAAAATCAACCATATCCAACACTGATGGAACTAGAATGGGATTTTGATAACTAGGAGTTCATTAACTTGAAGAGGAGGGATATTTTATTTGAATTTAGAGAGTTGAAAGTTACTGCACCCTTGGACCCATCAGAAGGTAGAGATGCATAGAGCCAACAAGAGGAAACAACATTGACAAATTACATAAAATGATTGCACAGATGGATAATTATGTCAACCCTATTGCAGATGGAGCACTAAGTTGGAGAAGTATCAAATCGTGTGCATCAAATTCAGAGGAAGGTCTATAGCATTGGTAGTATAGGATGCATGAAGTGTCAACTAGACGATGTGCACACATAACCTGATCCTTGGCCTGGATTGGAACAAAGCTATGTGATCCACCCATGTATGATGGATTAATTGATATAAGTTTGTTTGTAAATGCATTTGAGTTGCAGGTACCCGAACAACAAAGGTTGTTGGCACTAGATTTTGTCCTAAAAGTGACTCCAACCAAGTGGCGGGATGCACACAGAGAGGGGATGAAAGACTGGTCACAGTGCAACAAACTAATGCAAGTAAGGTTTGGTATTGAGGTAGAAAACATTATGCATAAGTATACAAGAGAGAGTGATCCAACAGGTCATGTTGAGCAGTGCAAGGCTTTATGGAGTTCAGTATCGAAAAAAAATGGATGCACAAATTTATACACACACTCAACACAATTATGAATAACTAGTATTTGGAATTGAAAATGCATAGGGAGACAACAAGATGGGAAGAGTTGTCTCATAGGTTCAAAGTCACATTTAAATTTGAACATGAATCTCCAAAAATAGATGCAGTGCTACAGGCTATTCGAACTAAGATCTTCTCAAAAGAAGGGTCGATGGAGGTGGTACCACTATGTAGTGTGCATAAAGCCAATATAACTGTCCACGAGTTATTGGAGTGCTACAACGTGGCTAAGTAAGAACATGATGAAGAAGATCCTAGGAATGTACAAGTACCTGAAATAGAAGGAGAATGAGCAGTAGAAGGGCCAGGGATTGAGTCGGTTGCTTACACATAGCCCATAAAGACGCGGAAGGTAAACATTGGAACGGTAGAGAATCTGAAGTTTGTACGGATAGGATATTATTGGAGCAATGAGACAGTAGATAAGATTGCAGACTTGTTGTGAGAATATCAAGACCTATTCCCAATGAAATTTTCAGAAATGAAGGGGATATCAGGAGACTTAGATGAGATGAATATTCCACTGAAATGTGGTGCTAAGCTCGTATGAAGATGACCTTACAACTTAAATCCAAAGTACAAAGAGAAGGTGAAATATGAAATAGACAGGATGTTGGACGCATAAATCATTGAACCGGTAGAAGAATCTGAGTGGATCAGTCCAATGGTAGTGAAAAAAAAAAGATGGGAGGAATCATGATCTGGGTGGATTTGAGAGAGTTGAATTATGCGTGTTTACATGACCCATTCCCAACACCATTCACAGATAAGGTACTAGAGAACATTGTAGGACAAGAAACTTACTCTTTTACAGATGGATTCTCTGGGTACCATCAGATAAAAATTGTGCAGGAAGACCGACACAAGGCTATGTTCACAACAGAGTGGGGGAGTTATTAGTATACAATAATTCCACTTGGACTGAAGAATGCCCCTGCGGTGTTTTACAGAGTTGTGGTTACAACATTCAATGAATTTATTCATAAGTTTATGGAAGTATACTTAGATGATTGGATTGTGCTCAGTCTACTGAAGGATCACATAGAAGTACTTAGGATGATGTTGGACATGCATAGACATTGTCAAATTTCATTGAACTTGAAGAAGTGTATTGTTTGCGCACCGCTTGGAATTTTGTTGGACACGTAGTTTGCAAGCAAGGATTACTAGTATATTCAGCCAAGATTGCAATAATTTTGTAGTTAGAACTACCTACATACATCAGACAACTAAGGGAAACTATGGGTCACACATGATATTACATAAAGTTTATCAAAGAATATGCGCAGATCACAACACCGATAGAAAAGTTGTTGAATAAGAAAGCAAAGTTTCAATCGAATGAGGACTTTCATAAGGGGTTGGACACCTTAAAGAAAAAACTAGTGACCACATTGATTTTGATCTTTCTAGATTGGAACAAAGAGTTCCATGTGCATGTAGATGCATCGTCCATAGCGTTGGGCGCAATACTATCTCAACCAGGGGAGGGAGACATAGATCACCCAATTACTTTTGCAAGTGGGAAGTTGTCCATAGCAAACAAGAATTATACTACCAAGGAACGAGAAGGATTGGAAATGTTCTATGCACTACAAAAGTATATAAATTATTTATCAGGGTCTCACTTTAAGATGTATACAAACCATTCTGCATTAAAATACCTAGTAAACAAGCCATTGTTCGGGGGAGGGGAATATGCATATGGCTACTGTTGTTCCAGGAATATGATTTTGAAGTTGTGGTGAAACCCAGAAAGTTGAATACAGGGCCAGATCATCTATCGCACATACTATCAGGAGAAGATGCAAGCAATTTAGATGACAACTTACCAGATGCACAACCATTTGCAGTAAAGATGTGGATGATTACTTCTCGAACATCGTACATTTTCTAAGTACAGGCATGGCTCCATCAGAGATGACAGTGGTGTAGAAGAAACAAATGTTAGTGAAAGAATCATATTATTAGTTGATTGCAGGAAATTTATAGAAGTTAGGTGTAGATGGAATATTGAGATGTTGTGTTGGAACACAAAAGACCAATGATACTCGAAGAAGAACATGACGAGTTTGTAGGAGGAGGTTATGTAGGGAGAGAAATGACACAAAATGTTTTGTGCGCAGGGCTCTGGTGGCCTACACTTCACAAAGATGCTAAGAAATACTGTCAGTCATGTGATTTATGTCAAAGAGTGGCAAAGCCATCTAGGAGGGATGAAATGCCTTTAAATCCACAAGTTACGTTTCAAACATTTGATAAATGGGAAATAGAATTTGTAGGGCCAATCAACCCACAAGCAAGAAGATCAAGGGAAAGGTACATAATCACTACGACGAAGTATTTGACAAGATGGGAAGAAGAAGCCCCAATTACAGATTGCACCATGGAGAATGTTGTGAGGTTTTTGTTTGAGAATGTAGTCACAAGGTTTGGATGTTCGTGCATATTACTTAGTGATCAAGGAACCCACTTTTTGAATACGAAAATTGCAACATTGACTGAGGAGTTTAAAAATCATCATCAGAAGAGTACTATTTATCATCCTCGGGCCAATGGAATAGTGTAAGCTTTCAATAAAATCATGGAGAATGCTTTGAAAACAAATTTTAATATAGGGAGAGGTGATTGGGACTTAAGAATTCCTAGATTATTATGGGCTTACAGGACTACCAGTAAATATTTGACAGGGAAGACACCTTTCAGGTTGGTCTATGGGAAATAAGCAGTGATGCCAATGGAGTTTATTCTACCTAGACTATGCATTGCAGTGATCGCTGATCTATCAGACTCTAGCACAGTAGAGGAGAGATAGGAATAGTTAGTACATCTTGAGGAAGATCGTTTTGACACAGGTTTCCATTAGCAAGTTCAGAAGGCAAGAGAGAAGGCTTGGCATGATCGACACATCAAACAGAAAAAGTTTCAAGTAGGAGATTTGGTATTACTCTATGACAACAAGTTCATGCAACATCCAGGAAATTTTAAAATGCACTGGTTAGGACCATATGTGATTCAACATGTAACGAAGATAGGTTTTGTGCAGTTGGAAACCTTGAATGGAGAAATACTTGGAGGAATGGTGAATGGTAGTCAACTAAAACTCTACAGAGACGAACGACAGTCTGTGCAGTAATCTAGGTTGTGCTCGAACACATGTATCATAGTAGTTGTACTATAGTAGGAAGAAAAAACATAGAGAAATAAATAAAAAGTAGATATAGAAGAAATAAAAATATTATAGAGTACAAGGCATATGAGATTGCGCAGAAGGAATGGTTATCACGCATCAGGATAGAATTGTGCCAAGTCAAAAAATAATGCATAAAAGAAAAATACTACAAAGAAAAAAGATGCAAAATCAAGAACAATTGCGCAATTTGGAAATAACAAGACGATTGGAAGAATTAAAGCACGAAAACGATGACTACAAAACGGGAATGACAAGTAATAAAGACGACGTATAATATTAAATGGAAAAATCTGTTGGAAATCATGACAAATTGGCAGTACGAGGGAAAAATCACATGATGGATTTTGTAATAAAGTCACATTTTTCAACCTCGTTGGTGGATTAAACAAGTTAGTTAAGGCGGGATGAGACATGAACAGTTGGCAAGGAGGCACGAAAACAATGGAGGGTCACTAAGCGTAAATCATTGTTGCATGCAAGAGTGAGCAAACCAGAGAAAACCAGAGTGAATTTGAGTGCATCAAAGCCGAGAAACAACTACTATAGAACATACACAAATATAGTTAAGGAACCAAACACATAAGAAAAATGGCCCCACCAAAGATTGGAGCGCCAACAACAACAACATGAAAATAGTCAAAATGACTAGTAGATACACCAAAGGTTGAGGAAGTACCCAGAGCTTCGGCTTTGGCTTCACAAGCCAACTTCCACAGAAATCACATCCCACCTAGGATGGATAACACACCACCAGTCAATGTACCAACAAATGGGAAATACCCACTGGTAACATCACTGTTGAGGAAAAGATATGAAATGATCTTACTCAAGCATTTTCAGATTCTGCTTGGCTAAAGAAAAATAGACGGGAATGTCACCCTATGTTTATAGCCATAAAAAATAACATCCTAACTCACAAGTATTGATTACAAGTGCTTAGGATAGTCTTTTATAAATAAAATCTTGTTGTAAAATTCATTATTTATATGAGTTTTTGAATATAATAGTTGCTGAAATAAATGTAGAGATAGAAGTAAAGACACCAAGATGATAATCAAGATAGATGAGACATAAAGCAATCCTTTATTTCATTCCAATTCATCAAAGAGTCATTCTCCTTACAAAATTTAGTGAAGAAGTTTTGGACCAAAGTCAAACTTAGACATCCCCGATGAAACATACAAAAGGACCTCTAACAGAAAATAAAAAACTGAACTCTAAAAGCTGGATCAGCTTGCCACAGATTGCTTCCCACTCGACTCTGCACAATAGCCTTTGTCAACCATGAAAACTAATTCACAAACAGACAAGTCTACACAGACTATCAAAGATAGATCAACACCTCTGAAAAACAAGTGTCTGAATGATGTAATTCAACCCTGAATCTTGCTGCCTACAATAAAACCCTGCTATCATAAAAAAGAATTAGGATTATGATCAATTAAGGAATGAATGAAAACTGAACTATCTCAACACAAACTCAAAGAGAAAACCTTAGTATACTTCTCCTTCTATCCTCCTCATGTTCCTCCCTTTCCTTTTTCCTTTAAGAAAATTAGAATTGGTTGAAGTAGTTGAAACTACTTAACTCAACCAACTTTTTAGTTAGGGGGGAAAAGTAATAAATCATAATAAGGGTTTTAAATAAATAATAACTAGTAGGTGGGACCCCTTGTGAATCCCTGTAGCTCTTAACAATCATAACATAACTAGTTAATTAAACAAAACACCCCTCCTTGTGACTCCCATCATCACATTCATATTTGACAATTTATCTCATTGATATTTGAAATTATTTTCAAAAATATATTAATCATACATCCAAAGAAAACATGTTGTCCAAAACTTCTGAAGTCAACTGTCATCAACAATAAATAAAATAAAACTCAAAAACCATATTTTCCACTATGAGATGCAATCTTTCCTTGGTTGTTGCTGTCACCCTTTGATTTCTCTAAATTTGCCTTTGGCTACGTTGAGCCTTTAGGCCTAATCTCACTGATTACATGAGAACAATCGTCCCTCAAATGCATCCGGGAAGACACAGATTTATTAGAGACATTGGAGGGTGAGGAAGGGGCAACGGTGGCTTTTCCTTTGTCAGGGGCATGGTGGGCTTCAGTTTTCAACCTTTTTCTAGCATGAGAGGACTGAACTAGTGAGTGGACAGGTACAACTTGGAAAATCTGATTGATAGGTGAGGGAGAAGGTAAGGATAAATTGGGCTAGCCACGATGTTGGGAGATTGTCGAGTGGACAATCTCTTGCCATCCGTCGTTTTCGGGAACCTCGGGTTGCAATGAGACATGAGGGGGCACGAGAATACCAGGGGCTTGTGGAGCTTGGAAGGGAGGCCTTTTAGGCCTAGGTTGGACCACTCCTTGCCCAATCCAATTGAAAAATCCAGCCTGAAATAACTGGCCTAACTCTTGTGAGACAACATCAAAGTGAATGGAGAATATAGGCCTTCTAGGGCCCCTATTCCAATTATCTCTTCCTTGTTTACCTCTACCATGGCTACCTCGGCTGAAAAAACTCATTCCTGCATGCATGATTGATTAGAAAATAATTCTTTTAACAACCATACATGACAACTCAAAAAAATGAAATAATTTTTGGCTCAACAACATATCAGGCTCATGCAATCCAATCCATACAAATTGATTAACTATTGTCAATGAGAAGGGGGTGAGCAAAGGTTCTGGGATATGCGAGGGGTTGTATTGAGTGAAAAAAATGTTAAAATGAGGGGAAAAATAATCATGGTTACTGCTCAAAGACAACAAACAATCAACTGTAATGTAAACCAAAGAATATATCACTGTGGTCCAACTAAGAAACTGCGATTTCAAACTGTTTCAATACAAAATTCTCTTAACTGTAATTAAATTTTAAGAACAAGGAGTGAAAAATGAATGTGAGAAGGCGAGGGGGTTGTAATTAGCGAAAAACGAAATAATGGTAGGGAAAGAGCGGATATTGTTCATAAAATTAATTAAGTAATCCATAAAATCATTCTATCTCAAACGTAAAAGATCCAACACCAACCAAACAATCATTGTGATCAAATGAACAACTACCGTGTATAATTCAATCAATTATGTGCATTAACTTGCTCACTGTTCGTAATCAAATATTTAACACAGTGTCACCAAAACAAGACAATATGCATTCCACAACAACCTGTAGAAGAGTTTTGTTTCTTCTCATTTGTCCATTTAATGTTTTAAAACAATTCCCAAATGAATAAACATACACTTAATTCCTCTCTATTAAGCAAAAGAACATCAACCACTATCCATGAATTATTTTATTCATCAAACCAGACACAAAAATCATGCCCAATTTTATTCCTTAATTATGTTTAACAATTAAGTTGTAATGAGACCATACTATCACAGAATCTGTTCTCATCTCTGATATCAACTATACACAGTGGACAGTCAACAACAATCATCCATATATCAAATTGAATAACCTTGACTTGCCATTTAAATGCACACCAATCACTACTTCGACTTATACGATGTTGCATGATACATAGACCAGTCAACAAAACGCAAGAGCGTTACTGCAACTATAAATGTCTATTTACTCTGGATCTAAACATCAAATGACGTTGAGCTATCAATCCAATACAAGGAAACAACGACAGTATGCCTAAATCCACTTCTCAATTCAATCGGATTGCAACAAAACCATGTTGTTATAAAACCCGTGCCCATCTCTGATGGCGTAATCAAACAATATCCATAACATACATAGTGGATGGCCACGCCACAACTATTACGATTGCAATACTCCCACTTGGAAATTTAAAACACACAGTCACAACAACCATCAAATCAACATAACATGTTGTAGGAAGCCCACACATACCAATGCATCACGCACGAAGCATGTGGTGACTTAATCAATTATAAACTAATGTTGGGTTAACAATTCAATAATTACAATGTAAGAGACAACGACTATGTATTCAATCCCATTTCTCCAATCAACTAGTTAACCATGTTGAGCTTATCAATTCGATTGTCATAATAACCAATGTAGTGACTAAATACCAAAACCAACACTATTGTCAACATAATCAATAGAGATGAGCCAGTAATCGAACACTGTCGGTAATACACCACCAACTCATAACAATCAACAGTATACCCGACAGGACATAACGGTTCCCTCTATAAAAAATCGGGCTTGAGAAATCAAGAGTTCACTCTATGGACCAACACAGGGAGATTGGAGTAAACCCCCAACATCAGGTGAGAACCTATGAGACCAATGGTGCACACATAGGGTATACCACCAATAACTTCGCATACATGATGACAATTCACGAGATAGGAAAGACTATGAATAGAGGAGCAAAGGCTTCATTTTGGTCCTGTAACAACACTTAGAACATGCAGGGTACAACCCTCATGGTTTTCCCAATCAACCAAAGAATGTTGAGACAAAATAGAGCCGAGAAATAGAAATCAACCTTAAGCAATCCCTTTGGCATAACAACCATCATAACCCACTGTGCAAACATTAGTAACATGAACGAGCCCATACCCAAGTGAAACGATACGCTGTGACACAAGGTGTTTCAAACCCAGCAACCCCATAACAACAAAATGACTGGGTATGGTGATAAGAATGCATGGAGACAGCCAGTGAATCTAGACCGAATGAATCCCTTCAACCAAGACCAATAAGGATGACAGAGAGCCTTCATGGCTTCTAACACTCAAAATGATAAATGAAAGTGTGACTTCAAACATTATTGCAATGAAAACCACACCAACCATTCATTTCAGAAAAATATCACAATTTTACACAACTGTCGGTGTTAAGAAAAACACAGACCCATACATCACCGAGCCAATATCTATTTCATAACTAGAGCGGGTTCATGGATGGAGAAAAGGCATACCTGTAACCGAGAAAACCTTAAAACCATGAGCTTGGCCGAGCAGTTCTTCCTCTACTTGAAAATCAGAGCTTAACCACAACGAACACAATTGAAAAATAACCAAGCCAGGGTGAATTCCAATGGGAGGGGTATGGAGTGACGTGAAGTAAATGCACGTCGCCTCCATCCTCCATTCATTCAATTCCATAGTACACGCCAGCCCATTATTCCATTAATTCATTCAGTTAAACCATGCATCGAAACCAACATCCACTATTTTCCAAAAGCGCCACCCTATGTCACATTAATCACTGCCAACCATACTATAACTCATATCACATGTGTTTCCATATAACTCAATAAATCGTATAGCCACTAACCCCGTTATCTAGGACTAACAACCATCCTTTTAATTCCAATCCATATAGTGTAGCATATTAGTGTAGTATAGTTTCTTCCTTTTGTATTTTGTTTATATTGCTTTTTATCTCTTTTCAACTGCTCTTATGTTTCATTACTAACATGCCTCTTGTGCAGGTGTCACAGTAATGAATCCAAGAACAGATAGCAAGGGTAACAATGGATAATCATAGGCCATCGTAACATGAAATTAGAGCTCAGAGCAACATAAACAACACATAACATGCTTTATCCTCATTCATTTGTCGTAATTAGAACCAACACATAATAGGCATTATCGATTGCCAATAAAAACAAGATTTCATCAATCATGTAGAACCCTGTAAGCAATGTCGAACAACACCATAAAAATGAAATAAGAACCAGAATTGATCTCCCAATCTACAAGGGGGTCCCACCTACTAATATTATATATCGTGTTAGCTTATAATAATAGTCTTTAGCAATACTTTGCGGGGAAAATCCTCGTTGCGATTTTAATCGTCAACAAACTGGCTGCTCCAAAGGGAAATTTGTTTTCAACAGATTAGAACTCAAAACTCATAGTTTTGCAGGTCAAGAAGATATAACCAGGAAGATTATGCAACAAGGGGAAGTGAGCGGATTTAATGGAAAAATGACAGGGAATTCAGGAATAACCCATGAAAAGTGTTAAGTATGAGGGGTTTTACCACTGTGTGCATAATCGTTCAACTGGGATCGGCTCTTAACTTCAAGGAGAAAATTTATGGACTTGCGCTCTTAAATTCTCAAATGGATGAAGAAAAGGAAAGCAGAAGCGGAAGATAACCCAAATAAATTTTTTAGACAGTAGTGGAAGCAGATAACAATTTCAATTTTGCTTTTCAGGGGAAACATCGTGACAGTTGTGTAAGCTTGATTTCTATTGACCAACAACATCTCGCAGGAGTGACACTGTGGCAGAACTCATCCAACATCTTATTTTGACCAAATTAACTAAAAGATGGTAAGCAACAAAATCATGACAAAAGTAAAATTGCAAAAAATTAAAACAACAACAATAAAATGACAGAAATGTAAAAGCGGTAGGAAATGTTTTAAAATAGAAAGCATAAGTCAAACTATTGTAAAGAAGAAAAGAAAATAGTGTAAAATTGAAAGCAGAGCTAGGTTACTAGTATACAGAAAATCCAAACAACGTTAGAAATTTTCACGTTGGTCCCACGTAATGTTTCAAGTGAGAACCGTTAGTGCTGTAGGAAAACAATTGCTCCTATAAATCCTTTAGAATGTAAGAGTTAGTATCCATGACAAAAGAAATTTTGAAAGGACCCAGAAATAATGCTTAGAACTCTGAGGTAATTATCATCCCTTTAACGTATACAATTAGATCATCAAGATGGATATGGATATTGATCTATTCGTCAAGAGTTGTTCATATAGGTATTTTAAAAGCAATAATTGCATCAGGTAAGCCAGAAAGCAGGCATTTATAAGTCATGGTACCCCAATTAGTGATAAGAGTAGTTTTTGACCATCTACCCCTTTTTCCTTGATTTGACTGTAACCCAAAAAATGGTCAAGTAAGGGCCTCATCTGTGACCTTACAACCTGTTGTAGAAACATTTCCATATTTAGAGGAGGGAAATGATTTTTCATAATAGCCTGACTGAATGTGTGAAAATTAATGCAGGTTCTAATATGATCAGTGGCATTCAGAACAGGTCCCTAATTGGAAACCCATTCAGGGTACTTGACCGTAAAAATGATCCCATCCTTTAAGAATTTTTCCAACCCCCTTTGAAAAGTTTCTTTAAATGAAAAGTTAATAGGTCTTTGTTTCTGTCTAACTGGTTTCATGCCTTCCTTGATGGGGATAGCATGTTGTATAATACCAGGATCAAAACCACGAAGATCCTCATAAGACGAAGAAAAAACATCTTGAAATCCACCAAGTAGCTTGGCAAACTTCATTTCTTATTTATTAGAACGTTGGGCACCTATTTTAACATTCTTTGAATATTCGGGTGCCCCAATGCTCAAGGAGATGGTTTCACCCACCTTCCTACTTGAATCCTCTTCTTTTTGTTTCTCTTTATTGCCTACATCACTCAATGAAAACGAACTCTCTAGAGGATTTTGGCTCTTAGTAATCATGTTGTCTTCTATGGATATAATTCCCTTACACTTAAGAGGTTAGTTTTGAATGAAAGAACAAATTCTCTCACCGTTAGGGAAAACCTGCCAAGATTCTATATTGTAGGGGATATGTGGGCGATATAGAGATTGGAAATTACAATCAGGTCTGTGAGGCAAAAGTTGTCGATTAGGAGAGGCTACAAAAATAGCTAACCAATCAGTCATTGAGTTCAATTCCCTCTTAACATGAGTAATGTTGAAAGATAAAAGGTTCGAGATAAGCGCCCAAATAGTTTGGGTGTATCATTTCATCAACTTGTTGCTAGGGGAGTAAATCTTACATACGAGATTCACAACAAGCTCGGACTCCCCAAAGACTGAAAGGTGACCACAACCAAGATTATAGGCATTTTCAATGCCTAATAATAAAGCTTTAAATTCAGTGACATTGTTCGTGCAAGCAAACTCCAACCTATAAGAAAAGTTATGGATTTTTCCTACAGGAGAAATCAAGATAATTCTAGCTTCGTTACCTTAATTAGAGCATGAACCATCAAAGTGCATGTGCCACATACCATCATCTAAATCATTTTTTCCAAGGGAATGTTATCCTCCTCAACAAAGATGGAATACACTCCTAGTTCCTCTTCAATATATTTTACATTAGGTTGTGGGACACTCTCTATGTAAGGTGAAATCCTTCCCTCTCTAAGGACTATAATGTTTTTATTGTTCCGAGGAACGGATAAATGTGTTTCTTCGAGTGAGAGGTATCCACCCGTTAAGGATTGCCAGTCTCTTCTCAAGATGATTGAGTAATTTCTTACTGGCATATCAATTACCTAAATACTAAGGGTTGTCCTTATTTTAGTGTTCTCACAAAACGATAGTGATGGAGCCACAAGTGTGGGAAATAGGGTTGGAGAAGGCGGGCATATTGAACATGTTGGAGATCCCACACTTTAGATGCAGTCTAGAAATTAATGCATGTGTGAAGCTACCGCTCAGCTACGTCCATGGGGGGACATTGTGGCTTGACCCCCCAGTGTCAATTGATACCACGTTGATTGCGTGAATTACAAGGATCCCAAAAGCCGATGAGGATTCAACCATTTTTTTCAACAAGACAGGAGAGAGGGCCCTCTCAGAATCAATGAAGGAAAATTTTCAAACATTCAGGTGAAAAAGGGAGCTGGATGTTAAAAACATCAGTGACACCAATGTTCAGTTTGCAACGCATGTACTACCCTGTAAGTTGTTGTGAAAATGTAGGAAGGACAAAGTACCATCTGCAGTCATTGCAACTGCATAAATATGTGTCAAAGGGGTTAAAATGAATTGGGCCACCTTCTTGGTGAACTGATTTCTGCAAGATTGTATTGAGGACCAGGAAAAGGGTACATAATTTCACTATGCATGGTTGTTGATTTTAATTGCACTGGTCGGATGGCAGGAACCAGGCTACTATCAACACATGGGGACATATGACAGAGGTAATATGGTTGAGAGGTATGCCAAATTATGGCATATGGAAATTAAGAGAAGACAATAGGACATTGAGGCCACATTTTTTGTATACTTTGAAAATATCATGTATCTAGTTGCACACACACCGCATATATCAGTAGAGATGGTGAAAAAATATATGGATATTGTGCATTTCAAATAAGTCATGCACCACATGTATGTGCAGGAAAAGAAGGACCCAACGTGTCATTGGTTTCCAACCAACTATAGGTTGACACCAGAAGACATATGCATAATTGTGAATGACTCGGAAGAGGAGTGGAAAATCACACCAGAGAAAATAGGGCACCCAGAGGAGGAAGAAGATAAAGATAAGAGTGATGAGGAACCAAATGATCAGTAGGGGAACGAGCAAAAAAATGGCGTAGAAGACATGCATGGCCCATCCACAAAATAAGTTCAATAGACAGTCCCCACAACAGGAGTAAAATGAAAGGATAAGTGGAAAGAATCGACAGGTGGGGCGCACAAAAAGACTAAAGCGCATAGAGAAAACCTAGTATATACTTTGACTAAAGATGATATGGACCACATAGGCTACCAAGTATGGGATGCCACAGAATAAATCATGGAGGAAGCAACCAAGAAGTAAGAAGAGAAACAATAGAGAGTGTAGTATCAGTTAGCAACAGTCCAACAACTCTTAACATCTGCTAGCCTAGAAAAAGAGAGCAGGACCGAGGAAGGATCGTCCATAATCCTAGGAAAGGAAGCAGAGAGTGCGCATCCAATATTAACCCAGTTAGCATATAGGCATCAAACACTCCAGATTGAGAAACATGCAATTGAATTTACAATGTTCGAATTAAAATAACATGTAAATTCACTAGGACACCTAAACATAGTGGTATCGAGGATGTCGATACAAAGTTTACAAGATTTGCAAATAGGCTTATTACAAGAGATTAAGAGCTGAGGTGATGAAACAACACAAGAGATGATAAAAATGATGGACAGAAGAGCCCAGTTATAGTATAAATATGAAATTGCACTCCAACAAAATAAGGAAGTTGAAGGATGAGTGGAGGAATTCATGAAGGAAAAAAACGAGGCCGAGAAAAGGGTAAATAAATCCATCCAGGAAAAGGATGATTTTGAAAGTATAGCATAGAAAACACAAGAAGCTGTCAAAAAACTATACAAGGCCATTCCGGAAGTCCCCATAGTAGTAGAATCTACTATGGAAGAACAAGTTTCAAAGATCGACAAAGTCATCAAGGGATTCGATCATAGATAGAATATCTACAATTGCGTAGTGAGCCAGGTACGCCATCAAAAGTCAGAGAAGGAAGAGAGATAATGACGATGAAAATAGTCGCTAACATTAAGAAGATAGAAGAAGAGTGTGCCAAACTCTATGAGGAGAGCATGCAGATCTAGACCGACTTAGTGGAGGATCCAAATTTGAAGGTTATCGAGGCCAAGTTAAGAGAAGCACAATCAAAGGAACAACAAGCTTCAGAGAGGACCACTACATTTCCACCAGCTGAACATATGACAACAATTTTGGCTCAGAGGCAGTCATACTTGGAAGTGGAGAAAATGAGGGACCAACATAAGATCCTTCAACAACACCTAGGACTAATGCAAGAATAAGCAGTGAGGGTAATCAAAGAACTAGCCACTGCATAGGGAAACGTAAAGAAAGAAACCTATGAAGTAGAAGAGAAACTTGCAACCTTGACTTCTTAGGGAGGCGAAGAGATCGCAAAAACATAGGCATCAATACTCAAAGAAGTGGAGATAGCAAAGGAAGTATCCCAAAAATTCATTGAGGAATGGAGGAGAAGGAAACAAGCCTGAGTGGCTCAGGAGGAGCCAAAAGTGAGTTTTGGGGGTATGTTGGACAGGAAGTTTTGGGATACAATTTTGGTAAAAATCCTAAGTATAGAAGAAGTGTGCAATAGAGGTGCGCAGAAGAAGAAGGAAGACTAGGGAGTGCGCAATTGAGGCACATCCAGGAGTACAATGCATAGACAGAGGAATAAAATAGAGTAATAAATCATAAAGAGGAATAAAGCAGAGAATAAAGCTGGAGAAGGAAGTTGATGAAAAGGAAGGATGACAACTTGATGTTATAAAGATGAAAGGACGTGAAAGACCAGGAAGAATAAGCAGTCAAAGTGCAAAAGCAACATGTAGATGAAAAAGCAAGTAAAAGCAGTCTAACAATGAGTTAACTAGAGTAGTCATGCATTGTAATAGGGTTTTGGGAGGAACCAAGTAGGGTTTTAATCCTTAGATTATATGTATACATATGTAATGGCTCAGGCGAATAGGGGTTCCAGAGGGTTGAGTTCTCTACTAAGTATTGTATGATTTTGTTATGTTCCGTTGAAGATAGGAATCAATGTCTGAATGAAAGAGATGATTCAAATATAGAGAGGCTTGAACTGCAGAACATCTAGACTAGGAGAAGAGAAATATAACCATGGCATATATTTGTAAGTGCAGTGCGCAAGCCTGAAGAAATTACCAAATGCATAATAAAGAAGCCAGTCGTTGTGGACGCAACCCAAAGTTGGGTGAACCATGTTAAATCTTGTGTTCACTATATTTTGTGTGATTGTTTATGGAATCTGTTTGGATGCATGTTAGAGTAGATTCATCTTATGGGTATTCATGGTGCAATAATCACAATTGTTAAAGTAATGGGTTATGTTGTAATCAGGAACATAATGGTAATATGAACTTGAACTCTCTAAATATCTATTGAAGGATAACAACATATTTAGGTGCACATAACTAATAAGTAAGAATGAATATATTGGTCACCTTCCATTCCCTCACTACTATAGAAATTTCGTTCTTGCAGTCCCAATAGATACCTCGGGTGAGACTTCATATGTGCAATCAGGTGATGATGAAAGAGACAGTGTCTAGTGGGTTTTGTTGGTCAAAGATAACTCAAACCGTGGGTCTTACAAACCGTGTGTAGCACCAACACCGTGTCAGCTAGAATTTCCTTTGCTTAGTCCTCATTAAAATGGGAATGGTTCTCCCTGTGGTAAATAGGATTGTAGGATGCATTTAGTCTACCTCTTTTGTTGTTCTCATAAATGGTTCCCCATCAAGGTTTTTTTGGGTGTCCCAAGGGATGAGACAAGGTTGTACTCTTTCCCCTTTCCTTTTTCTCATTATTGCGGAAGCTCTTAGAAAGCTTATGATGGA
The DNA here is from genome assembly GCA_009831015.1 of Picea engelmannii. NCBI lineage: Eukaryota > Viridiplantae > Streptophyta > Pinopsida > Pinales > Pinaceae > Picea > Picea engelmannii. Next base: position 42,758 of record ML779678.1, on the reverse strand, counting down.
GGCCAGGAGGGAGGGAAAAATTAGATGTTTAAAAGTTTGTTATCATGAAACTATCTCCCATGTCCTATTCATAGATGATATCCTTTGCTTTGCTAGAGGAGAAGAATCATATATGTTGGCTCTTAAAGGTGTTCTTTATCTCTATTGAAAGGCTACAAGTATGATGGTAAATTATGATAAATCCAATCTTTATTACATCTCAAATATGGACAATGTTTTTAGGACAATCAAAAGTAATCTTCCCTTTTAGGTGAAGTAGTTGGAGAATGGGTTTAAATATTTGGGGTTTCACTTAAAACCCTATAGTTACACGTATGGAGGTTGGATTTGGATAGTTACAAAGGTTGAGAAACACGTCTCAATGTGGGTCAACCATCTGCTTTAAATAGGATGCAGGTTGGTTCTATTTAAATACGTAATTGAAAGCATCCATGTGTATTGGGCCTCAATTGTTGCAATCCCAAAAGGTATTTTGTCTAAAACAAGAAAAGTAAGCTTTCAATTTTTATGGTCAATATCGTGTTGATCAGGGGGTATCCCTTTGGTAAATTAGGATAAAGTGTCACTTCTAAAGGACCTCGAAGGATGGGGCCTTAATTTTTTTTTCATTTTCACATAGTCCCTCCCTGCAAGAATTACCTCTAACATCTCTCAAAGAGAAGCTCATTATGGGGAAGAGTAATTAAATCCAAATATTTCAATGGTGTCTCAGTGGATAATTGGTTTTGTTTTCCCTTAATATCTTCCAAGGGTCAATTGTTTGGAAGGAACTAATTTCGACCTTTCCTTTAGTCAATCATTGGATGGTTTGAAAAATAGGAGAGTTCGTTTAGTGAGGATTGGTGAGGACCCATGGATGGGTGTTGGTGATGATTTTTTTTTTCCATAAAACATCCAACATGCCCTACATTCAAAGAACATTTTCACTTTAGTTGGCGCTAGAGATCAAGTGCCACAGGCAAGTGGAAGATCAAGTTGGCGGTCAACTACCTCCTTGGGCTTTGTTGAAGCTGAGGCAGGTGAATAGTATAGGTTTATTGGTCAGTTGGTTTCTAACTAAATTTTTCTCCAGGATGAGGAGCTGGACAAACTTTGTTGGTCTAAGAATCCCAAAAAAGGTGATTTCACGACAAAATTGGGTTATAAAACATGGATGGATTCTCGGTTCTTTAGGGAGAAAAAGTGGTCGTGGGGACCACTTTGGAAACTCCATGCTCCATTGAAAAACACGATTACGCTTTGGCTAGCCTTGAACAATAAACTCCTATCCTGGGAAGTGGGATGCAAAATAAAATTGGTGGGACCTAGTCGATGTGTTTTGTGCAAATGTCACAACGAAACATCCTCTCACACTTTTATTGAATGTGTGTATGCAGAGCAGGTTTCAAGGATTGTCCATAAGGAGCTAAATCCTACATCTTCTTGGACCAAAACTTGCTTAGAAGAATGCATGAAGGATTGGATGGCAAACAAGATAGTAAAGAGATTTGAAGGAATGCCAAGTTTTCTAGTTTCAAGCATCTGGTGGGCTCAAAAATGAAGAATATTTAAAGACAAAGACATTCCTCTTGAAGTAACAACAGACATCATTCTGAACTTGTCCGAAGAATTTATGATAGATCTAAAAATTAAAGATCCAAGATTACCTTCCATGCCTAAGTTGGACTCTGGAATTCCTTGGGGCTTCTTTGATAGAGCATGTCAAGGGAGCCCACCATGCGGGGCAAGGGTTGTTATTTATCTAAAGCATAAAATTTTTATTCAAGTTCGCTATGATCCTGGGAGCGGTACACATAATAAATCAGAATTTAGAGCACTATGTACCCTGTTGGAGGTTGCTACTAAAAAAGGATTCACAAAGCTGCATTGACTATTCAAGTCAGTGTCGGATTACACAACTTGGGCCCTCGGAGCACCCAGAATAAAAAAGAAAAGCAATGTGGGACAAAACAAGAAAAGAAAAAGGAAGAAGATGGAAAAAAGGCATAAGTTTTGTGACCACCGACGGTGCTGCGTAGAGCGATGTAGACACTGCCTCGGTGCATCGGAGTTCTTCCCACCCTCCAGTGGTGTTGACAACCGATCTGTCCCCTTCGACGCCACTTGGAAGCCTCTTGTTTCCCATGAAGTTTAGTTCCTTAGCATCCAGGAGAATTGGGGCAGCGTGCAGATTTGTCACGAATCTTGCCATGACTCCCTCCCCCCACGGATCCGTGCAAAAAAGGGGGGAGGGTGCAACACTAGGACTTCCTGGAAGGTCACCCATCCCAGTACTACTCTAGCCCAAGTGTGCTTAACTACTGAATTCTGATGGAATCCGTGCATTAGCGCTGGTATGATCGCACTTGCAAGGATCACGCCCCTTTCCCCTCTTCAATGGACATCACCAGGCCATGGAGGTGGGATAAAAGCACTCGATTCATTATGAATCTCGTCGCGGCTCCCTCCATCCCTCCCCATGGAGCCATGCAAAAAGTGGGGAGGGTGCAACACTAAGACTTCCCTGGAGGTCACCCATCCAAGTACTACTCTAGCCCAAGTGCTCTTAACTAAAGAGTTCTGATGGGATCCAGTGCATTAACATTGGTATGATCGCACCTGCAAGGATCA
>ML779678.1:0-24591 GCA_009831015.1 Picea engelmannii | reverse complement strand
TTCAAAACCAGTGTAAAAGGGTTCTTCCAATTAGGAGTGTTTCAACAAGGAAATGGGTCAGAAAACCCAAGAGTCTGCAGGTCACTAATAGAAAAAATCCAATCTCCAAGGCATATGATGAGGAAATGATCCAGGCTATGGAAAAAGTTTGCTCGAAACCCGCAAAAGATAACCAAACCCAAAATGAAACCTTGACTAGTAAGCCTTCAAATGTTCCTCTTCATGTTTTTCTCTCCCATGTTAATAATTCCACCCCCTTTTTTTGTCCCTCATAACTTATCCCTACATGTCCCATAGAGTTGGCCCATGACTCAAGTTCTAATGATAACCCCTCCACTATCCCCTTCCCCGTTGCTAGCCTTGATAGTTTTCCATAAGATAATGGTGAACGATTTTTTGAAGTGGCTATTATCGAGTCCTCCCCTATCGACGAGATTGAAGTTGTTCCCCCTCCTCCCAAAAATGAATATGCATTGCGACTACGACCTTGAGGGAAGGAGGACTCCTCCTCTTTTGGGTGTTTATATCCTGACCCCTTGCATCCAAACCTCGTTGGGAGGAAGTCTCGCCTCCTTAAATCCCAACAATGTGTTATTCTTAACATTTGAAAAGTGAAACAAGATACCATCTTCGGGGCCCTTAGAGAAAGGAAATCCCTTAAGAAACCATTGTTATGATATAATATCCTTTAATGCTTGAGGGGTCGGGGGTGGCCATAAAAATTTTCCCCTCAAAAGGCTCATTCAAAGCGAGAAGCCTGATATTTTTCTAATTCAAGAAACCGTCTATGAAGGTTATAAAGCTAGATTTGTTCTAGAGCCTTGGCTTAAAGGTTGGTTTCTTTTGTGCAGTTGATGCTTTGAGTCAGTCTTGAGGTTTATTAACAAGGTGGAGTCCAACCTACAAATCCTTCTCTTTGTCGTCAGTTCCCTCTGCCGTTGTTTTCAACCTGGAGATTATTTTCATTCTCCAGTTGCTGCAAATTGGGTGCATCTATATTCTTCCTCAGATACATCCTATATGGCGTAATTTTCACAAAACCTATCCAGGATTTAAAAAAAAAAAAAAAAGGGTCTTAAATAAATGACTCAAATATTACTCAAAGAAATCCTTGCATAAACTAAAGGAGGCCGAGGAAACTATTTTTTGTCTCTATATTTTTATGGATGAGGAATCCCTATCTAAACCTTAGCTTCAACAACTCAGGGATTCTGAAGCCGTATGGAATGAGATATTGGAAAAGGATGAACAAACTTGGAGATTTAAAAGTAGAGCATTATGGATAAAAGCAGGCAACAACAATTCTAATTGTTTCCATCAATATGCCAATTTCCATGAAGGTATTAACACGATTTGGGACATCCAAGGTATGGATGGCTCTATGGTTAGTTCTTTCTAGGGAAAGGTAGAGGAAGGGGATCGATATTTTCAATTGATGTTTTAGGAGCCCAAAGTTTGTCCCATTCAAGAAATTCTTCAAGTCATATCCAAATTTCCTTATGTATTCTCAAAGGATAAGAATCTAGCCATTTGTGAGAAATTCTATGAAGTGAAGGTTCAAGAGGCTCTCTTCTCGATGCATAAAGGAAAGAGCTCGGGGATGGATGGTATGCAAGTTGAATTTTATGTTGGATTCTATGACCTCATTAAGGAATACCTTTTGAAGGTGGTTAAAGAATCAAAGCATTTGGGAAAGTGTTGGGATCCTTCAATTCCACATTCATCACCCTGATCCCAAAAAAACAAGACAGAGTAACCTTTGGAGACTATAGGCCTATATCGTGTTGCAATGTAATCTACAAATTAATTGCGAAAGTGATTGCCATGAGAATTAAACCTATTCTTAGTGATGTTATTTCGGATGAGAATTTTGGTTTTCTCAAGCATAGAAAAATCCATGATGCTATAGTGGTAGCCCAAGAATCCATTCATTCTGTCAAAAAATTGAAGTAGAAAGTGGCCATTCTTAAGATCGACTTGTCCAAGGCTTATGACCATGTGTTGGACAAGCAGTCTTGGGATACAGTTTTGGTAAAAATCCTAAGTATAGAAGAAGTGTGTGTAGCAGAGGTGCACAGAAGAAGAAGGAAGACTAGGGAGTGCGCAATTGAGGCACATCTAGGAGGACAGTGTGTAGATAGAGGAATAAAATAGAGGAATAAAGTAGAGAATAAATCTAGAGAAGGAAGAAGACTAAAAGGAAGGATAAAAGCTTGACATTCTAAATATGGAAGGATGCACAAAAGAAGGAAGAACAAGCAGTCAAAATACAAAAGCAACATGCAGACGAAAAAGCAAGTAAAAACAGTCGAACAACCAGTTAACTGGAGTAGTCATGCATTGTAATAGGGTTTTGGGAGGAACCAAGTAGGGTTTTGAGCCCTATATTGTATGTATAAATATGTAACAAGTCGGGAGAATAGGGGTTCCAGAGGGTTGAGTTCTCTGCTAAGTATTGTATGGTTTTGTTCTATTCCATTGAAGATAGGAATCGATGTCTAAATGAAAGAGATGATGCAGAGATAGAGAGGCCTGCACTGTAGAACGACTAGGCTAGGAGAAGAGAAAGATAACCATGACATATCTTTGTAAGTGCAATGCGCAAGCCTGAAGAAATTACCAAACAGATAATAAAGAATCCAACCATTGTGGATGTATCCCAGAGTTGGGTGAACCACGTTAAATCTTGTGTTCACTATCTTTTGTGTGATTGTTTATGGAATCTGTTTGGATGCATGTTAGAGTAGATTCATCTTATGGGTATACATGGGGCAATAATCATGATTGTTAAAGTAATGAGTTATGTTGTAATTGGGAACATAATGGTAATATGAACTTGAACTCTCTAAATAGCTCTTGAAGGATAAAGACATATTTAGGTGCACATAACTAATAAGTAAGAATGAATATATTGGTCACCTTCCATTCCCTCACTACTACAAAAACCTAGTTCTTGTAGTCCCAATAGATACCTCGAGTGAGACTTCATCTACGCAAGAAGGTGATGCCAAAAGGGCCAGTGTTTGGTGGGTTTTGTTGGTCAAAGATAACTTGAACCTAGGGTCTTACAAACTGCGCGTAGCACCAAAAAATGGTTCTATTGTCGGGACCCAGATTCTATGATTAAGGGAATGTTTTGGAGTCCGACTAAGAAAGAGATCTCAGAATGGTTGGAATGGAAGGAACGATATTTTTCTCGAAAAGAAAACATAAACCCTCGAATGAGTGACAAATAATGGATGCAAAGGCATGTGTATACAAAACTACATGAAATTTTGTTTGGTGAATTTCCAATTATTCTGGTTGAGTGGCTAGAGTGATTAGTGGAGAATACTAGAAGGTACATAACTACAACGTCGAGGAATTTGCCTCATGAGTTGGTAATACAGTTGAATTATGTAAGTAACCCAGCTACTCGTGCAATTTATTTCTGGTTGGATACCATATTAGGAGGATATATTACAAAATTTGTCGTAGATTGTACCCAATCATACGGTGTTGCAAAAAGGGACTTTTTCAAAGGTCTGCACGGAAAGTTCATGAAAACATTAGGTACGTGGATAAATATGTTTTTGTGTGACAAGTGCGTAATGATGATGCAATCTGACAACTAAGGGGGTTCGTACACATAAGGGAACCGGGGGATGACAAGAGGATAGTCTGAGGATGATAGAGGAAGCGATGAAGAAGGAAGGGAGGGACTGAGGATGCAAAGATCCGAAGAAGGTATACCATAGGAAGAAGAAGAGTTTAGAGATTGCATAGAGGAAGGAGGTATAAGAGGTGAAAGGCTGAGGCTGGGAAAGGAGAGCCACATAGTGAGCCCAATGGGAGAGGACCTTGTGCAATAATCAAAATTGTGGATATATCACACATAAGAGAAGAGGAAGAGGAGTTCCAATCCAATCCAATAATATAAGAACCATTAAGTCCTACTCAGACTGAGTCCTGTGTTGAATCCATGACCCCGTGTGCATCACCACAATCAGAGATAACAATTGAAGACTTATCAAAAACACTTATAGTTAGCAAGGGAGGACACAATAGTAGCAATCAGAGTAGTGGAAGTAGTGTGCAGATTTAGAGTCAACCAATATTGCCAAGAGGAGGGAATACACAAAGAAACATGGCAGGGGTAGACAACACCCTTAGACTTCCTGAGTTCCAGGGAGTTGGGTCAGAGGACCTAGAAGATTACAAAATTAGCGATGACATTTAGAGGTCGTGTGTTAGTCTGGTACATGAAGTTTCAGAGTACCATGCCTACAGGATAGGACATGACATTAGCAGAGATAAGACAAACATTGCTAAAAGAGTTTAAGAAGCCAAAGTCATAATTGCAGTACATTACAAAACTGAAGGAGATTAAACAGGTGCAAACAAATTCGGTATGGGACTTCGATCAGAGGTTCAAGGACCTCATGGGTAGACTAGATTTTCATATTCCTGATCAACAATATCAAGAAAATTTTATTGTAGGACTTCTACCACATATTCACAACCATTGATACAACATAAGGTTGCATCATATCCCGAGGCACTGGAAATTGCAATGAAATTGGAATCATCCCATGTAGGAGACAGTGGGGGGATGGCACAAGTTCAAATGCAGTTGGTTGCATTGACAATTCAACTAACAACACTTAAAAAAGGGAAGGAGAAACAAGAGCAATTCTGGTCTGCCAAGTGTAGGATGGAAGGCCACCACGAGGACTAATGCCCAACATTCACGCAGTATTTGGAAACTAGAGCGATGAATCCATTACCAGGATGGGCGTATTGGGAGATATGTAATAAATGGGGCCATCACCCAACTGAATGTCCATTACTACAGAAGTATCAGAGTACACCAAGGAACTTGTTTTGCAACTTTTGCAAGGCATTCAGACATGAAGATAAGGATTGTCTCGCATCCAATTTGATGAGGGAGAATACTTTAGATATGTATAGGATTCAGGAGGAGAATTTTGTGACATACAAAGGGGGTCAACAATACAATAATCAAAGAGTTTTTACCCCAGGGATCAGAGGAAATTTCGATAGAGGTCGAGGCAAAGAAAAATTTGGTAAAGGAGGAAGAGGACTGATAATATTTTATAATTGTAATCAACATGGACACTTAGCCCGCGACTGACCAAATATGTGTACAATGTGCACATACTGCAGAGCATTGGATCATGCGACATAATATTTTCCTCAACTAGTTGAAAAATGGCAGGTCATAGGAAACTTGAACCAAAATCTAAATCAGAATGTGTAGAAAATATCATCCAAAAAACGCAATCAAGGACCAAGAATAGTAGTTGTTACGCATGGAGGAGCTAGAATAGGATTTGATATGATGAATGGGGGGAAGTAGACAAAGCAATGGGTAAGGAATTCAATAGGGACTATGCCAACCTTTGATCCTTAGAAATAAAAGGAGACATATCATAGGGAAAGAAAAGAGGTACTTGGAAAGGATTGGGGAGCATCAACATCATCTCCGTCTCATGTAGGATATCACGTTGTGCCAGAGAAACCAACTAGAAGGGTAAGCATGCTAACATAATTCTTGAGGAGTTGTGTAGAGCTAATGAAATATGAGATGGAGTTGAGTACACTATATGACATGATTGATCAGTGTACATGAGGAAGGGAAACTCGTGTCGCATAAAGGGTGGTGAATCAGGTACTGCACAAGAAGAGAACCAATGGAGACTTCAAATTTAGTGCGCAAATTGGGGAGTATGATGTGGATAATGTCATCTTGGACTTGGGTTCCAATGTGAATTTTTTACCCAAGCATACGTGGGAGATGATGGGAAAACCCAAGCTAGTATGGTCTAATGTTCATTTAAGGCTCGTGAATCAACACAAAATAGTATCAATTGGTCATTTGACAGGGGTACCTATGAACATAGATGGGGTGCGCAGTGTGGCAGACTTTGAGATTATTAAGATCGTGGATGAAAATCAACCATATCCAACACTGATGGAACTAGAATGGGATTTTGATAACTAGGAGTTCATTAACTTGAAGAGGAGGGATATTTTATTTGAATTTAGAGAGTTGAAAGTTACTGCACCCTTGGACCCATCAGAAGGTAGAGATGCATAGAGCCAACAAGAGGAAACAACATTGACAAATTACATAAAATGATTGCACAGATGGATAATTATGTCAACCCTATTGCAGATGGAGCACTAAGTTGGAGAAGTATCAAATCGTGTGCATCAAATTCAGAGGAAGGTCTATAGCATTGGTAGTATAGGATGCATGAAGTGTCAACTAGACGATGTGCACACATAACCTGATCCTTGGCCTGGATTGGAACAAAGCTATGTGATCCACCCATGTATGATGGATTAATTGATATAAGTTTGTTTGTAAATGCATTTGAGTTGCAGGTACCCGAACAACAAAGGTTGTTGGCACTAGATTTTGTCCTAAAAGTGACTCCAACCAAGTGGCGGGATGCACACAGAGAGGGGATGAAAGACTGGTCACAGTGCAACAAACTAATGCAAGTAAGGTTTGGTATTGAGGTAGAAAACATTATGCATAAGTATACAAGAGAGAGTGATCCAACAGGTCATGTTGAGCAGTGCAAGGCTTTATGGAGTTCAGTATCGAAAAAAAATGGATGCACAAATTTATACACACACTCAACACAATTATGAATAACTAGTATTTGGAATTGAAAATGCATAGGGAGACAACAAGATGGGAAGAGTTGTCTCATAGGTTCAAAGTCACATTTAAATTTGAACATGAATCTCCAAAAATAGATGCAGTGCTACAGGCTATTCGAACTAAGATCTTCTCAAAAGAAGGGTCGATGGAGGTGGTACCACTATGTAGTGTGCATAAAGCCAATATAACTGTCCACGAGTTATTGGAGTGCTACAACGTGGCTAAGTAAGAACATGATGAAGAAGATCCTAGGAATGTACAAGTACCTGAAATAGAAGGAGAATGAGCAGTAGAAGGGCCAGGGATTGAGTCGGTTGCTTACACATAGCCCATAAAGACGCGGAAGGTAAACATTGGAACGGTAGAGAATCTGAAGTTTGTACGGATAGGATATTATTGGAGCAATGAGACAGTAGATAAGATTGCAGACTTGTTGTGAGAATATCAAGACCTATTCCCAATGAAATTTTCAGAAATGAAGGGGATATCAGGAGACTTAGATGAGATGAATATTCCACTGAAATGTGGTGCTAAGCTCGTATGAAGATGACCTTACAACTTAAATCCAAAGTACAAAGAGAAGGTGAAATATGAAATAGACAGGATGTTGGACGCATAAATCATTGAACCGGTAGAAGAATCTGAGTGGATCAGTCCAATGGTAGTGAAAAAAAAAAGATGGGAGGAATCATGATCTGGGTGGATTTGAGAGAGTTGAATTATGCGTGTTTACATGACCCATTCCCAACACCATTCACAGATAAGGTACTAGAGAACATTGTAGGACAAGAAACTTACTCTTTTACAGATGGATTCTCTGGGTACCATCAGATAAAAATTGTGCAGGAAGACCGACACAAGGCTATGTTCACAACAGAGTGGGGGAGTTATTAGTATACAATAATTCCACTTGGACTGAAGAATGCCCCTGCGGTGTTTTACAGAGTTGTGGTTACAACATTCAATGAATTTATTCATAAGTTTATGGAAGTATACTTAGATGATTGGATTGTGCTCAGTCTACTGAAGGATCACATAGAAGTACTTAGGATGATGTTGGACATGCATAGACATTGTCAAATTTCATTGAACTTGAAGAAGTGTATTGTTTGCGCACCGCTTGGAATTTTGTTGGACACGTAGTTTGCAAGCAAGGATTACTAGTATATTCAGCCAAGATTGCAATAATTTTGTAGTTAGAACTACCTACATACATCAGACAACTAAGGGAAACTATGGGTCACACATGATATTACATAAAGTTTATCAAAGAATATGCGCAGATCACAACACCGATAGAAAAGTTGTTGAATAAGAAAGCAAAGTTTCAATCGAATGAGGACTTTCATAAGGGGTTGGACACCTTAAAGAAAAAACTAGTGACCACATTGATTTTGATCTTTCTAGATTGGAACAAAGAGTTCCATGTGCATGTAGATGCATCGTCCATAGCGTTGGGCGCAATACTATCTCAACCAGGGGAGGGAGACATAGATCACCCAATTACTTTTGCAAGTGGGAAGTTGTCCATAGCAAACAAGAATTATACTACCAAGGAACGAGAAGGATTGGAAATGTTCTATGCACTACAAAAGTATATAAATTATTTATCAGGGTCTCACTTTAAGATGTATACAAACCATTCTGCATTAAAATACCTAGTAAACAAGCCATTGTTCGGGGGAGGGGAATATGCATATGGCTACTGTTGTTCCAGGAATATGATTTTGAAGTTGTGGTGAAACCCAGAAAGTTGAATACAGGGCCAGATCATCTATCGCACATACTATCAGGAGAAGATGCAAGCAATTTAGATGACAACTTACCAGATGCACAACCATTTGCAGTAAAGATGTGGATGATTACTTCTCGAACATCGTACATTTTCTAAGTACAGGCATGGCTCCATCAGAGATGACAGTGGTGTAGAAGAAACAAATGTTAGTGAAAGAATCATATTATTAGTTGATTGCAGGAAATTTATAGAAGTTAGGTGTAGATGGAATATTGAGATGTTGTGTTGGAACACAAAAGACCAATGATACTCGAAGAAGAACATGACGAGTTTGTAGGAGGAGGTTATGTAGGGAGAGAAATGACACAAAATGTTTTGTGCGCAGGGCTCTGGTGGCCTACACTTCACAAAGATGCTAAGAAATACTGTCAGTCATGTGATTTATGTCAAAGAGTGGCAAAGCCATCTAGGAGGGATGAAATGCCTTTAAATCCACAAGTTACGTTTCAAACATTTGATAAATGGGAAATAGAATTTGTAGGGCCAATCAACCCACAAGCAAGAAGATCAAGGGAAAGGTACATAATCACTACGACGAAGTATTTGACAAGATGGGAAGAAGAAGCCCCAATTACAGATTGCACCATGGAGAATGTTGTGAGGTTTTTGTTTGAGAATGTAGTCACAAGGTTTGGATGTTCGTGCATATTACTTAGTGATCAAGGAACCCACTTTTTGAATACGAAAATTGCAACATTGACTGAGGAGTTTAAAAATCATCATCAGAAGAGTACTATTTATCATCCTCGGGCCAATGGAATAGTGTAAGCTTTCAATAAAATCATGGAGAATGCTTTGAAAACAAATTTTAATATAGGGAGAGGTGATTGGGACTTAAGAATTCCTAGATTATTATGGGCTTACAGGACTACCAGTAAATATTTGACAGGGAAGACACCTTTCAGGTTGGTCTATGGGAAATAAGCAGTGATGCCAATGGAGTTTATTCTACCTAGACTATGCATTGCAGTGATCGCTGATCTATCAGACTCTAGCACAGTAGAGGAGAGATAGGAATAGTTAGTACATCTTGAGGAAGATCGTTTTGACACAGGTTTCCATTAGCAAGTTCAGAAGGCAAGAGAGAAGGCTTGGCATGATCGACACATCAAACAGAAAAAGTTTCAAGTAGGAGATTTGGTATTACTCTATGACAACAAGTTCATGCAACATCCAGGAAATTTTAAAATGCACTGGTTAGGACCATATGTGATTCAACATGTAACGAAGATAGGTTTTGTGCAGTTGGAAACCTTGAATGGAGAAATACTTGGAGGAATGGTGAATGGTAGTCAACTAAAACTCTACAGAGACGAACGACAGTCTGTGCAGTAATCTAGGTTGTGCTCGAACACATGTATCATAGTAGTTGTACTATAGTAGGAAGAAAAAACATAGAGAAATAAATAAAAAGTAGATATAGAAGAAATAAAAATATTATAGAGTACAAGGCATATGAGATTGCGCAGAAGGAATGGTTATCACGCATCAGGATAGAATTGTGCCAAGTCAAAAAATAATGCATAAAAGAAAAATACTACAAAGAAAAAAGATGCAAAATCAAGAACAATTGCGCAATTTGGAAATAACAAGACGATTGGAAGAATTAAAGCACGAAAACGATGACTACAAAACGGGAATGACAAGTAATAAAGACGACGTATAATATTAAATGGAAAAATCTGTTGGAAATCATGACAAATTGGCAGTACGAGGGAAAAATCACATGATGGATTTTGTAATAAAGTCACATTTTTCAACCTCGTTGGTGGATTAAACAAGTTAGTTAAGGCGGGATGAGACATGAACAGTTGGCAAGGAGGCACGAAAACAATGGAGGGTCACTAAGCGTAAATCATTGTTGCATGCAAGAGTGAGCAAACCAGAGAAAACCAGAGTGAATTTGAGTGCATCAAAGCCGAGAAACAACTACTATAGAACATACACAAATATAGTTAAGGAACCAAACACATAAGAAAAATGGCCCCACCAAAGATTGGAGCGCCAACAACAACAACATGAAAATAGTCAAAATGACTAGTAGATACACCAAAGGTTGAGGAAGTACCCAGAGCTTCGGCTTTGGCTTCACAAGCCAACTTCCACAGAAATCACATCCCACCTAGGATGGATAACACACCACCAGTCAATGTACCAACAAATGGGAAATACCCACTGGTAACATCACTGTTGAGGAAAAGATATGAAATGATCTTACTCAAGCATTTTCAGATTCTGCTTGGCTAAAGAAAAATAGACGGGAATGTCACCCTATGTTTATAGCCATAAAAAATAACATCCTAACTCACAAGTATTGATTACAAGTGCTTAGGATAGTCTTTTATAAATAAAATCTTGTTGTAAAATTCATTATTTATATGAGTTTTTGAATATAATAGTTGCTGAAATAAATGTAGAGATAGAAGTAAAGACACCAAGATGATAATCAAGATAGATGAGACATAAAGCAATCCTTTATTTCATTCCAATTCATCAAAGAGTCATTCTCCTTACAAAATTTAGTGAAGAAGTTTTGGACCAAAGTCAAACTTAGACATCCCCGATGAAACATACAAAAGGACCTCTAACAGAAAATAAAAAACTGAACTCTAAAAGCTGGATCAGCTTGCCACAGATTGCTTCCCACTCGACTCTGCACAATAGCCTTTGTCAACCATGAAAACTAATTCACAAACAGACAAGTCTACACAGACTATCAAAGATAGATCAACACCTCTGAAAAACAAGTGTCTGAATGATGTAATTCAACCCTGAATCTTGCTGCCTACAATAAAACCCTGCTATCATAAAAAAGAATTAGGATTATGATCAATTAAGGAATGAATGAAAACTGAACTATCTCAACACAAACTCAAAGAGAAAACCTTAGTATACTTCTCCTTCTATCCTCCTCATGTTCCTCCCTTTCCTTTTTCCTTTAAGAAAATTAGAATTGGTTGAAGTAGTTGAAACTACTTAACTCAACCAACTTTTTAGTTAGGGGGGAAAAGTAATAAATCATAATAAGGGTTTTAAATAAATAATAACTAGTAGGTGGGACCCCTTGTGAATCCCTGTAGCTCTTAACAATCATAACATAACTAGTTAATTAAACAAAACACCCCTCCTTGTGACTCCCATCATCACATTCATATTTGACAATTTATCTCATTGATATTTGAAATTATTTTCAAAAATATATTAATCATACATCCAAAGAAAACATGTTGTCCAAAACTTCTGAAGTCAACTGTCATCAACAATAAATAAAATAAAACTCAAAAACCATATTTTCCACTATGAGATGCAATCTTTCCTTGGTTGTTGCTGTCACCCTTTGATTTCTCTAAATTTGCCTTTGGCTACGTTGAGCCTTTAGGCCTAATCTCACTGATTACATGAGAACAATCGTCCCTCAAATGCATCCGGGAAGACACAGATTTATTAGAGACATTGGAGGGTGAGGAAGGGGCAACGGTGGCTTTTCCTTTGTCAGGGGCATGGTGGGCTTCAGTTTTCAACCTTTTTCTAGCATGAGAGGACTGAACTAGTGAGTGGACAGGTACAACTTGGAAAATCTGATTGATAGGTGAGGGAGAAGGTAAGGATAAATTGGGCTAGCCACGATGTTGGGAGATTGTCGAGTGGACAATCTCTTGCCATCCGTCGTTTTCGGGAACCTCGGGTTGCAATGAGACATGAGGGGGCACGAGAATACCAGGGGCTTGTGGAGCTTGGAAGGGAGGCCTTTTAGGCCTAGGTTGGACCACTCCTTGCCCAATCCAATTGAAAAATCCAGCCTGAAATAACTGGCCTAACTCTTGTGAGACAACATCAAAGTGAATGGAGAATATAGGCCTTCTAGGGCCCCTATTCCAATTATCTCTTCCTTGTTTACCTCTACCATGGCTACCTCGGCTGAAAAAACTCATTCCTGCATGCATGATTGATTAGAAAATAATTCTTTTAACAACCATACATGACAACTCAAAAAAATGAAATAATTTTTGGCTCAACAACATATCAGGCTCATGCAATCCAATCCATACAAATTGATTAACTATTGTCAATGAGAAGGGGGTGAGCAAAGGTTCTGGGATATGCGAGGGGTTGTATTGAGTGAAAAAAATGTTAAAATGAGGGGAAAAATAATCATGGTTACTGCTCAAAGACAACAAACAATCAACTGTAATGTAAACCAAAGAATATATCACTGTGGTCCAACTAAGAAACTGCGATTTCAAACTGTTTCAATACAAAATTCTCTTAACTGTAATTAAATTTTAAGAACAAGGAGTGAAAAATGAATGTGAGAAGGCGAGGGGGTTGTAATTAGCGAAAAACGAAATAATGGTAGGGAAAGAGCGGATATTGTTCATAAAATTAATTAAGTAATCCATAAAATCATTCTATCTCAAACGTAAAAGATCCAACACCAACCAAACAATCATTGTGATCAAATGAACAACTACCGTGTATAATTCAATCAATTATGTGCATTAACTTGCTCACTGTTCGTAATCAAATATTTAACACAGTGTCACCAAAACAAGACAATATGCATTCCACAACAACCTGTAGAAGAGTTTTGTTTCTTCTCATTTGTCCATTTAATGTTTTAAAACAATTCCCAAATGAATAAACATACACTTAATTCCTCTCTATTAAGCAAAAGAACATCAACCACTATCCATGAATTATTTTATTCATCAAACCAGACACAAAAATCATGCCCAATTTTATTCCTTAATTATGTTTAACAATTAAGTTGTAATGAGACCATACTATCACAGAATCTGTTCTCATCTCTGATATCAACTATACACAGTGGACAGTCAACAACAATCATCCATATATCAAATTGAATAACCTTGACTTGCCATTTAAATGCACACCAATCACTACTTCGACTTATACGATGTTGCATGATACATAGACCAGTCAACAAAACGCAAGAGCGTTACTGCAACTATAAATGTCTATTTACTCTGGATCTAAACATCAAATGACGTTGAGCTATCAATCCAATACAAGGAAACAACGACAGTATGCCTAAATCCACTTCTCAATTCAATCGGATTGCAACAAAACCATGTTGTTATAAAACCCGTGCCCATCTCTGATGGCGTAATCAAACAATATCCATAACATACATAGTGGATGGCCACGCCACAACTATTACGATTGCAATACTCCCACTTGGAAATTTAAAACACACAGTCACAACAACCATCAAATCAACATAACATGTTGTAGGAAGCCCACACATACCAATGCATCACGCACGAAGCATGTGGTGACTTAATCAATTATAAACTAATGTTGGGTTAACAATTCAATAATTACAATGTAAGAGACAACGACTATGTATTCAATCCCATTTCTCCAATCAACTAGTTAACCATGTTGAGCTTATCAATTCGATTGTCATAATAACCAATGTAGTGACTAAATACCAAAACCAACACTATTGTCAACATAATCAATAGAGATGAGCCAGTAATCGAACACTGTCGGTAATACACCACCAACTCATAACAATCAACAGTATACCCGACAGGACATAACGGTTCCCTCTATAAAAAATCGGGCTTGAGAAATCAAGAGTTCACTCTATGGACCAACACAGGGAGATTGGAGTAAACCCCCAACATCAGGTGAGAACCTATGAGACCAATGGTGCACACATAGGGTATACCACCAATAACTTCGCATACATGATGACAATTCACGAGATAGGAAAGACTATGAATAGAGGAGCAAAGGCTTCATTTTGGTCCTGTAACAACACTTAGAACATGCAGGGTACAACCCTCATGGTTTTCCCAATCAACCAAAGAATGTTGAGACAAAATAGAGCCGAGAAATAGAAATCAACCTTAAGCAATCCCTTTGGCATAACAACCATCATAACCCACTGTGCAAACATTAGTAACATGAACGAGCCCATACCCAAGTGAAACGATACGCTGTGACACAAGGTGTTTCAAACCCAGCAACCCCATAACAACAAAATGACTGGGTATGGTGATAAGAATGCATGGAGACAGCCAGTGAATCTAGACCGAATGAATCCCTTCAACCAAGACCAATAAGGATGACAGAGAGCCTTCATGGCTTCTAACACTCAAAATGATAAATGAAAGTGTGACTTCAAACATTATTGCAATGAAAACCACACCAACCATTCATTTCAGAAAAATATCACAATTTTACACAACTGTCGGTGTTAAGAAAAACACAGACCCATACATCACCGAGCCAATATCTATTTCATAACTAGAGCGGGTTCATGGATGGAGAAAAGGCATACCTGTAACCGAGAAAACCTTAAAACCATGAGCTTGGCCGAGCAGTTCTTCCTCTACTTGAAAATCAGAGCTTAACCACAACGAACACAATTGAAAAATAACCAAGCCAGGGTGAATTCCAATGGGAGGGGTATGGAGTGACGTGAAGTAAATGCACGTCGCCTCCATCCTCCATTCATTCAATTCCATAGTACACGCCAGCCCATTATTCCATTAATTCATTCAGTTAAACCATGCATCGAAACCAACATCCACTATTTTCCAAAAGCGCCACCCTATGTCACATTAATCACTGCCAACCATACTATAACTCATATCACATGTGTTTCCATATAACTCAATAAATCGTATAGCCACTAACCCCGTTATCTAGGACTAACAACCATCCTTTTAATTCCAATCCATATAGTGTAGCATATTAGTGTAGTATAGTTTCTTCCTTTTGTATTTTGTTTATATTGCTTTTTATCTCTTTTCAACTGCTCTTATGTTTCATTACTAACATGCCTCTTGTGCAGGTGTCACAGTAATGAATCCAAGAACAGATAGCAAGGGTAACAATGGATAATCATAGGCCATCGTAACATGAAATTAGAGCTCAGAGCAACATAAACAACACATAACATGCTTTATCCTCATTCATTTGTCGTAATTAGAACCAACACATAATAGGCATTATCGATTGCCAATAAAAACAAGATTTCATCAATCATGTAGAACCCTGTAAGCAATGTCGAACAACACCATAAAAATGAAATAAGAACCAGAATTGATCTCCCAATCTACAAGGGGGTCCCACCTACTAATATTATATATCGTGTTAGCTTATAATAATAGTCTTTAGCAATACTTTGCGGGGAAAATCCTCGTTGCGATTTTAATCGTCAACAAACTGGCTGCTCCAAAGGGAAATTTGTTTTCAACAGATTAGAACTCAAAACTCATAGTTTTGCAGGTCAAGAAGATATAACCAGGAAGATTATGCAACAAGGGGAAGTGAGCGGATTTAATGGAAAAATGACAGGGAATTCAGGAATAACCCATGAAAAGTGTTAAGTATGAGGGGTTTTACCACTGTGTGCATAATCGTTCAACTGGGATCGGCTCTTAACTTCAAGGAGAAAATTTATGGACTTGCGCTCTTAAATTCTCAAATGGATGAAGAAAAGGAAAGCAGAAGCGGAAGATAACCCAAATAAATTTTTTAGACAGTAGTGGAAGCAGATAACAATTTCAATTTTGCTTTTCAGGGGAAACATCGTGACAGTTGTGTAAGCTTGATTTCTATTGACCAACAACATCTCGCAGGAGTGACACTGTGGCAGAACTCATCCAACATCTTATTTTGACCAAATTAACTAAAAGATGGTAAGCAACAAAATCATGACAAAAGTAAAATTGCAAAAAATTAAAACAACAACAATAAAATGACAGAAATGTAAAAGCGGTAGGAAATGTTTTAAAATAGAAAGCATAAGTCAAACTATTGTAAAGAAGAAAAGAAAATAGTGTAAAATTGAAAGCAGAGCTAGGTTACTAGTATACAGAAAATCCAAACAACGTTAGAAATTTTCACGTTGGTCCCACGTAATGTTTCAAGTGAGAACCGTTAGTGCTGTAGGAAAACAATTGCTCCTATAAATCCTTTAGAATGTAAGAGTTAGTATCCATGACAAAAGAAATTTTGAAAGGACCCAGAAATAATGCTTAGAACTCTGAGGTAATTATCATCCCTTTAACGTATACAATTAGATCATCAAGATGGATATGGATATTGATCTATTCGTCAAGAGTTGTTCATATAGGTATTTTAAAAGCAATAATTGCATCAGGTAAGCCAGAAAGCAGGCATTTATAAGTCATGGTACCCCAATTAGTGATAAGAGTAGTTTTTGACCATCTACCCCTTTTTCCTTGATTTGACTGTAACCCAAAAAATGGTCAAGTAAGGGCCTCATCTGTGACCTTACAACCTGTTGTAGAAACATTTCCATATTTAGAGGAGGGAAATGATTTTTCATAATAGCCTGACTGAATGTGTGAAAATTAATGCAGGTTCTAATATGATCAGTGGCATTCAGAACAGGTCCCTAATTGGAAACCCATTCAGGGTACTTGACCGTAAAAATGATCCCATCCTTTAAGAATTTTTCCAACCCCCTTTGAAAAGTTTCTTTAAATGAAAAGTTAATAGGTCTTTGTTTCTGTCTAACTGGTTTCATGCCTTCCTTGATGGGGATAGCATGTTGTATAATACCAGGATCAAAACCACGAAGATCCTCATAAGACGAAGAAAAAACATCTTGAAATCCACCAAGTAGCTTGGCAAACTTCATTTCTTATTTATTAGAACGTTGGGCACCTATTTTAACATTCTTTGAATATTCGGGTGCCCCAATGCTCAAGGAGATGGTTTCACCCACCTTCCTACTTGAATCCTCTTCTTTTTGTTTCTCTTTATTGCCTACATCACTCAATGAAAACGAACTCTCTAGAGGATTTTGGCTCTTAGTAATCATGTTGTCTTCTATGGATATAATTCCCTTACACTTAAGAGGTTAGTTTTGAATGAAAGAACAAATTCTCTCACCGTTAGGGAAAACCTGCCAAGATTCTATATTGTAGGGGATATGTGGGCGATATAGAGATTGGAAATTACAATCAGGTCTGTGAGGCAAAAGTTGTCGATTAGGAGAGGCTACAAAAATAGCTAACCAATCAGTCATTGAGTTCAATTCCCTCTTAACATGAGTAATGTTGAAAGATAAAAGGTTCGAGATAAGCGCCCAAATAGTTTGGGTGTATCATTTCATCAACTTGTTGCTAGGGGAGTAAATCTTACATACGAGATTCACAACAAGCTCGGACTCCCCAAAGACTGAAAGGTGACCACAACCAAGATTATAGGCATTTTCAATGCCTAATAATAAAGCTTTAAATTCAGTGACATTGTTCGTGCAAGCAAACTCCAACCTATAAGAAAAGTTATGGATTTTTCCTACAGGAGAAATCAAGATAATTCTAGCTTCGTTACCTTAATTAGAGCATGAACCATCAAAGTGCATGTGCCACATACCATCATCTAAATCATTTTTTCCAAGGGAATGTTATCCTCCTCAACAAAGATGGAATACACTCCTAGTTCCTCTTCAATATATTTTACATTAGGTTGTGGGACACTCTCTATGTAAGGTGAAATCCTTCCCTCTCTAAGGACTATAATGTTTTTATTGTTCCGAGGAACGGATAAATGTGTTTCTTCGAGTGAGAGGTATCCACCCGTTAAGGATTGCCAGTCTCTTCTCAAGATGATTGAGTAATTTCTTACTGGCATATCAATTACCTAAATACTAAGGGTTGTCCTTATTTTAGTGTTCTCACAAAACGATAGTGATGGAGCCACAAGTGTGGGAAATAGGGTTGGAGAAGGCGGGCATATTGAACATGTTGGAGATCCCACACTTTAGATGCAGTCTAGAAATTAATGCATGTGTGAAGCTACCGCTCAGCTACGTCCATGGGGGGACATTGTGGCTTGACCCCCCAGTGTCAATTGATACCACGTTGATTGCGTGAATTACAAGGATCCCAAAAGCCGATGAGGATTCAACCATTTTTTTCAACAAGACAGGAGAGAGGGCCCTCTCAGAATCAATGAAGGAAAATTTTCAAACATTCAGGTGAAAAAGGGAGCTGGATGTTAAAAACATCAGTGACACCAATGTTCAGTTTGCAACGCATGTACTACCCTGTAAGTTGTTGTGAAAATGTAGGAAGGACAAAGTACCATCTGCAGTCATTGCAACTGCATAAATATGTGTCAAAGGGGTTAAAATGAATTGGGCCACCTTCTTGGTGAACTGATTTCTGCAAGATTGTATTGAGGACCAGGAAAAGGGTACATAATTTCACTATGCATGGTTGTTGATTTTAATTGCACTGGTCGGATGGCAGGAACCAGGCTACTATCAACACATGGGGACATATGACAGAGGTAATATGGTTGAGAGGTATGCCAAATTATGGCATATGGAAATTAAGAGAAGACAATAGGACATTGAGGCCACATTTTTTGTATACTTTGAAAATATCATGTATCTAGTTGCACACACACCGCATATATCAGTAGAGATGGTGAAAAAATATATGGATATTGTGCATTTCAAATAAGTCATGCACCACATGTATGTGCAGGAAAAGAAGGACCCAACGTGTCATTGGTTTCCAACCAACTATAGGTTGACACCAGAAGACATATGCATAATTGTGAATGACTCGGAAGAGGAGTGGAAAATCACACCAGAGAAAATAGGGCACCCAGAGGAGGAAGAAGATAAAGATAAGAGTGATGAGGAACCAAATGATCAGTAGGGGAACGAGCAAAAAAATGGCGTAGAAGACATGCATGGCCCATCCACAAAATAAGTTCAATAGACAGTCCCCACAACAGGAGTAAAATGAAAGGATAAGTGGAAAGAATCGACAGGTGGGGCGCACAAAAAGACTAAAGCGCATAGAGAAAACCTAGTATATACTTTGACTAAAGATGATATGGACCACATAGGCTACCAAGTATGGGATGCCACAGAATAAATCATGGAGGAAGCAACCAAGAAGTAAGAAGAGAAACAATAGAGAGTGTAGTATCAGTTAGCAACAGTCCAACAACTCTTAACATCTGCTAGCCTAGAAAAAGAGAGCAGGACCGAGGAAGGATCGTCCATAATCCTAGGAAAGGAAGCAGAGAGTGCGCATCCAATATTAACCCAGTTAGCATATAGGCATCAAACACTCCAGATTGAGAAACATGCAATTGAATTTACAATGTTCGAATTAAAATAACATGTAAATTCACTAGGACACCTAAACATAGTGGTATCGAGGATGTCGATACAAAGTTTACAAGATTTGCAAATAGGCTTATTACAAGAGATTAAGAGCTGAGGTGATGAAACAACACAAGAGATGATAAAAATGATGGACAGAAGAGCCCAGTTATAGTATAAATATGAAATTGCACTCCAACAAAATAAGGAAGTTGAAGGATGAGTGGAGGAATTCATGAAGGAAAAAAACGAGGCCGAGAAAAGGGTAAATAAATCCATCCAGGAAAAGGATGATTTTGAAAGTATAGCATAGAAAACACAAGAAGCTGTCAAAAAACTATACAAGGCCATTCCGGAAGTCCCCATAGTAGTAGAATCTACTATGGAAGAACAAGTTTCAAAGATCGACAAAGTCATCAAGGGATTCGATCATAGATAGAATATCTACAATTGCGTAGTGAGCCAGGTACGCCATCAAAAGTCAGAGAAGGAAGAGAGATAATGACGATGAAAATAGTCGCTAACATTAAGAAGATAGAAGAAGAGTGTGCCAAACTCTATGAGGAGAGCATGCAGATCTAGACCGACTTAGTGGAGGATCCAAATTTGAAGGTTATCGAGGCCAAGTTAAGAGAAGCACAATCAAAGGAACAACAAGCTTCAGAGAGGACCACTACATTTCCACCAGCTGAACATATGACAACAATTTTGGCTCAGAGGCAGTCATACTTGGAAGTGGAGAAAATGAGGGACCAACATAAGATCCTTCAACAACACCTAGGACTAATGCAAGAATAAGCAGTGAGGGTAATCAAAGAACTAGCCACTGCATAGGGAAACGTAAAGAAAGAAACCTATGAAGTAGAAGAGAAACTTGCAACCTTGACTTCTTAGGGAGGCGAAGAGATCGCAAAAACATAGGCATCAATACTCAAAGAAGTGGAGATAGCAAAGGAAGTATCCCAAAAATTCATTGAGGAATGGAGGAGAAGGAAACAAGCCTGAGTGGCTCAGGAGGAGCCAAAAGTGAGTTTTGGGGGTATGTTGGACAGGAAGTTTTGGGATACAATTTTGGTAAAAATCCTAAGTATAGAAGAAGTGTGCAATAGAGGTGCGCAGAAGAAGAAGGAAGACTAGGGAGTGCGCAATTGAGGCACATCCAGGAGTACAATGCATAGACAGAGGAATAAAATAGAGTAATAAATCATAAAGAGGAATAAAGCAGAGAATAAAGCTGGAGAAGGAAGTTGATGAAAAGGAAGGATGACAACTTGATGTTATAAAGATGAAAGGACGTGAAAGACCAGGAAGAATAAGCAGTCAAAGTGCAAAAGCAACATGTAGATGAAAAAGCAAGTAAAAGCAGTCTAACAATGAGTTAACTAGAGTAGTCATGCATTGTAATAGGGTTTTGGGAGGAACCAAGTAGGGTTTTAATCCTTAGATTATATGTATACATATGTAATGGCTCAGGCGAATAGGGGTTCCAGAGGGTTGAGTTCTCTACTAAGTATTGTATGATTTTGTTATGTTCCGTTGAAGATAGGAATCAATGTCTGAATGAAAGAGATGATTCAAATATAGAGAGGCTTGAACTGCAGAACATCTAGACTAGGAGAAGAGAAATATAACCATGGCATATATTTGTAAGTGCAGTGCGCAAGCCTGAAGAAATTACCAAATGCATAATAAAGAAGCCAGTCGTTGTGGACGCAACCCAAAGTTGGGTGAACCATGTTAAATCTTGTGTTCACTATATTTTGTGTGATTGTTTATGGAATCTGTTTGGATGCATGTTAGAGTAGATTCATCTTATGGGTATTCATGGTGCAATAATCACAATTGTTAAAGTAATGGGTTATGTTGTAATCAGGAACATAATGGTAATATGAACTTGAACTCTCTAAATATCTATTGAAGGATAACAACATATTTAGGTGCACATAACTAATAAGTAAGAATGAATATATTGGTCACCTTCCATTCCCTCACTACTATAGAAATTTCGTTCTTGCAGTCCCAATAGATACCTCGGGTGAGACTTCATATGTGCAATCAGGTGATGATGAAAGAGACAGTGTCTAGTGGGTTTTGTTGGTCAAAGATAACTCAAACCGTGGGTCTTACAAACCGTGTGTAGCACCAACACCGTGTCAGCTAGAATTTCCTTTGCTTAGTCCTCATTAAAATGGGAATGGTTCTCCCTGTGGTAAATAGGATTGTAGGATGCATTTAGTCTACCTCTTTTGTTGTTCTCATAAATGGTTCCCCATCAAGGTTTTTTTGGGTGTCCCAAGGGATGAGACAAGGTTGTACTCTTTCCCCTTTCCTTTTTCTCATTATTGCGGAAGCTCTTAGAAAGCTTATGATGGAGGCCAGGAGGGAGGGAAAAATTAGATGTTTAAAAGTTTGTTATCATGAAACTATCTCCCATGTCCTATTCATAGATGATATCCTTTGCTTTGCTAGAGGAGAAGAATCATATATGTTGGCTCTTAAAGGTGTTCTTTATCTCTATTGAAAGGCTACAAGTATGATGGTAAATTATGATAAATCCAATCTTTATTACATCTCAAATATGGACAATGTTTTTAGGACAATCAAAAGTAATCTTCCCTTTTAGGTGAAGTAGTTGGAGAATGGGTTTAAATATTTGGGGTTTCACTTAAAACCCTATAGTTACACGTATGGAGGTTGGATTTGGATAGTTACAAAGGTTGAGAAACACGTCTCAATGTGGGTCAACCATCTGCTTTAAATAGGATGCAGGTTGGTTCTATTTAAATACGTAATTGAAAGCATCCATGTGTATTGGGCCTCAATTGTTGCAATCCCAAAAGGTATTTTGTCTAAAACAAGAAAAGTAAGCTTTCAATTTTTATGGTCAATATCGTGTTGATCAGGGGGTATCCCTTTGGTAAATTAGGATAAAGTGTCACTTCTAAAGGACCTCGAAGGATGGGGCCTTAATTTTTTTTTCATTTTCACATAGTCCCTCCCTGCAAGAATTACCTCTAACATCTCTCAAAGAGAAGCTCATTATGGGGAAGAGTAATTAAATCCAAATATTTCAATGGTGTCTCAGTGGATAATTGGTTTTGTTTTCCCTTAATATCTTCCAAGGGTCAATTGTTTGGAAGGAACTAATTTCGACCTTTCCTTTAGTCAATCATTGGATGGTTTGAAAAATAGGAGAGTTCGTTTAGTGAGGATTGGTGAGGACCCATGGATGGGTGTTGGTGATGATTTTTTTTTTCCATAAAACATCCAACATGCCCTACATTCAAAGAACATTTTCACTTTAGTTGGCGCTAGAGATCAAGTGCCACAGGCAAGTGGAAGATCAAGTTGGCGGTCAACTACCTCCTTGGGCTTTGTTGAAGCTGAGGCAGGTGAATAGTATAGGTTTATTGGTCAGTTGGTTTCTAACTAAATTTTTCTCCAGGATGAGGAGCTGGACAAACTTTGTTGGTCTAAGAATCCCAAAAAAGGTGATTTCACGACAAAATTGGGTTATAAAACATGGATGGATTCTCGGTTCTTTAGGGAGAAAAAGTGGTCGTGGGGACCACTTTGGAAACTCCATGCTCCATTGAAAAACACGATTACGCTTTGGCTAGCCTTGAACAATAAACTCCTATCCTGGGAAGTGGGATGCAAAATAAAATTGGTGGGACCTAGTCGATGTGTTTTGTGCAAATGTCACAACGAAACATCCTCTCACACTTTTATTGAATGTGTGTATGCAGAGCAGGTTTCAAGGATTGTCCATAAGGAGCTAAATCCTACATCTTCTTGGACCAAAACTTGCTTAGAAGAATGCATGAAGGATTGGATGGCAAACAAGATAGTAAAGAGATTTGAAGGAATGCCAAGTTTTCTAGTTTCAAGCATCTGGTGGGCTCAAAAATGAAGAATATTTAAAGACAAAGACATTCCTCTTGAAGTAACAACAGACATCATTCTGAACTTGTCCGAAGAATTTATGATAGATCTAAAAATTAAAGATCCAAGATTACCTTCCATGCCTAAGTTGGACTCTGGAATTCCTTGGGGCTTCTTTGATAGAGCATGTCAAGGGAGCCCACCATGCGGGGCAAGGGTTGTTATTTATCTAAAGCATAAAATTTTTATTCAAGTTCGCTATGATCCTGGGAGCGGTACACATAATAAATCAGAATTTAGAGCACTATGTACCCTGTTGGAGGTTGCTACTAAAAAAGGATTCACAAAGCTGCATTGACTATTCAAGTCAGTGTCGGATTACACAACTTGGGCCCTCGGAGCACCCAGAATAAAAAAGAAAAGCAATGTGGGACAAAACAAGAAAAGAAAAAGGAAGAAGATGGAAAAAAGGCATAAGTTTTGTGACCACCGACGGTGCTGCGTAGAGCGATGTAGACACTGCCTCGGTGCATCGGAGTTCTTCCCACCCTCCAGTGGTGTTGACAACCGATCTGTCCCCTTCGACGCCACTTGGAAGCCTCTTGTTTCCCATGAAGTTTAGTTCCTTAGCATCCAGGAGAATTGGGGCAGCGTGCAGATTTGTCACGAATCTTGCCATGACTCCCTCCCCCCACGGATCCGTGCAAAAAAGGGGGGAGGGTGCAACACTAGGACTTCCTGGAAGGTCACCCATCCCAGTACTACTCTAGCCCAAGTGTGCTTAACTACTGAATTCTGATGGAATCCGTGCATTAGCGCTGGTATGATCGCACTTGCAAGGATCACGCCCCTTTCCCCTCTTCAATGGACATCACCAGGCCATGGAGGTGGGATAAAAGCACTCGATTCATTATGAATCTCGTCGCGGCTCCCTCCATCCCTCCCCATGGAGCCATGCAAAAAGTGGGGAGGGTGCAACACTAAGACTTCCCTGGAGGTCACCCATCCAAGTACTACTCTAGCCCAAGTGCTCTTAACTAAAGAGTTCTGATGGGATCCAGTGCATTAACATTGGTATGATCGCACCTGCAAGGATCA
>ML779677.1:587159-599214 GCA_009831015.1 Picea engelmannii | reverse complement strand
GAATTGTAAAGCATGATTATCACTGTATAAAACAAACTCCTTGGGAACCAAATAGTGTCTCCATTTCTTTAGCGCTTGTATGACCGCATAGAATTCCTTGTCGTATGTGGAGTACTTAACCTTCTCTTCATTCAATTTTGCGTTGAAGTATGCGATCAGTCTGTCATCTTGGCTCAGGACCGCTCCAATTGCAAACCCACTCGCGTCACACTTTACCTGGAATGTCTTGCTGAAATCTGGCAAAATCAAAATTGGTTTCTCAGTGATCTTCTTCTTCAGCAGGTTGAAACTCTTCTCTGCTTCTTCTATCCAGTGAAAATATTTGTGTCTTTTCTTCACCGTATCCATCATTGGTGCACTAATCCCACTAAAGTTTCGTATGAATTTCCTGTAGAAACTTGCTAAACTATGGAAGCTTCGTACTTCAAACACACTTTTCGGTGACGGCAAATTCTTAATCGCATTCACCTTTTCTGGGTCCATCTTCAACTCATTTACAAAGATAACAAAACCCAAATAAATGAGTTCTATCCTCATAAATGATGATTTCTTCATATTAATTAGCAATTTCTCTTGTTGTAATCTCTTCATCACTGCGGCTAAATGATTTAAGTGCTCTGCTTTTGTCTTGCTAAAAATTAATATATTGTCAAGATATACAATGACGAATTTCCCTATGAAATCCTTCAGGACTTTGTTCATCAGTATCATGAAAGTACTGGGTGCATTCGTTAAGCCAAATGGCATGACAAGCCATTCATACAACCCCTCATTCGTCTTGAATGATGTCTTCCATTCATCACCTTCTCTTATGTGAATCTGATGATATCCACTTTTCAAATCAATCTTTGAAAAAAATCTTGCTCCACTCAAGCAATCTATCAAATCGTCCATCCTTGGCAATGGAAATCTGTATCTAATGGTGATCTTATTGATCACCCTTGAGTCTTCACACATTCTCTAGCCTCCATCTTTCTTTGGGATGAGTACTGCCGGAACAACGCATGGAATCAAGCTTTCTCTAATAAATCCCTTGTCCATTAAGTCCTGGACTTGTCTCTTGACTTCTTCATCCTCCTACGACATCAATCTGTACGTTGCTTTGTTTGGTAAACTAGCTCCAGGTATAAGATCAATGTGATGTCTTATACTCCTGATCAGTGGTAACGAACAAGGTAGTTTGTCCACTACTATATCAACGAACTCTTCCAGCAACTTCTAGATTTCTTCTGGTAAATCATCCACTCTTGTACTGGTCAAAAAAATTCTAGGCTTCGTGGCCACAACAAATTGTGTGTCTTCCTTCTTCTTAACCTCATTAAGAAATTCCTTCCCACTCAAGAGAAGTACAGTGTTGCTCACCTCTGGTTTTACTTCTTTGTCCTTAATCGACAGCAACATGTGTGTCCTACCATTCTTCTCTAGGGTGTATGTGTTCTTTCTCCCATCATGAACCACATTCCTGTCATATTTCCACGGTCTACCCAACAATAGATGACAAACATCCATGGGAATGACATCACATAATATTTCATCCTTATATCCCCCTATTTTAAATTCAACTAAACATTGTTTAGTGACATTTACTTGATGTCCTTTTTGTAGCCACAAAACTTTGTATGGGCTTGGATGTACAATAGTCTCTAGTTCCATCTTTTCTACCATCTCTGTAAAAACTAGATTGTCTGTGCTACCGCTGTCCACGATGACTTTGCATACCCTATCTTTTGTTTTGCAAGCAGTCTGAAACAGACTGTTCCTTTGGGCTGGATTCTCTCTCTCTTTCTTTGGCGTTAAGAGAACTTTCCTCATCATTAAGGATATTCCACCCTTAGCATCTTCTACCTCAACATTCCATCCTTGTGCTTCGGCAATGTGAGTCTCACCACCTTCTTTCTTCCTATATGGACACTCATAAGATTTATGTCCATTTTTCCCATAGAAAAAACATTTCACTCCACTTCCTTGGCCTCTTCCTCTTCCTCTAGCTCGAGGAAAAGTATTTCTATCAGCATACTCCCCTCTCTGTAAGCTTCCCCCTCTCTTAGTTTGAGTTTGAGGTTTCTTCCCCTCTTCTTTAGATTTATGAGTTCTAACTTGGGCAATTGTTTTTCCTCTGGCTTGACTTCCGCCTCGACCTCTTTGAACTTTCTTTCAGCTCAGTCTCTCTTTAGATTTCAGAGCCATCTAATAAGCATCTTTTACATTTTGAATGATCATCATGCTCATATCATCTTGGATTTCATATCTCAAACCATTCATGTACCTGGCAACCTTTTCATCATCACTTTCCTGATGACCTGCTCTGATCTTTATCTTGTAGAACTCTTCAGTGTATTCTTTCACTGACATTAGCTTCTATCTCAAATTCTGCATCCTCTGAAACAGAGTAATTTGATAGTCCTTGGGTATGAATTTGGCTTTCATCTTCACAACCATTCTATCCCAGCTTTTAATTTTATGCTTGCCTTTGCAACGTCTGTGAGCCTGCAGTTCATCCCACCAGAGTGTTGCATGCCCTTTAAGTCTGGTGACAACATGTTTGACCTTCTTATATTCCTCAACATCCTCATAGTCGAAGTATTTATCTAGAGCTCTAATCCAATATAGAAGCTCTTCATCATCTAGTTTTCCCTCATACATGGGAATCTCCATCTTTCCTCTAGCACCTATCCTTGCAATAGCCCTGAAAAGGTGTTCATCCACAACATCCTCTAATGAAACTTCTTCTTCGTGTTCAACTTCATTTTCACTTTCGGCCTCATTGATATCCCTAGCATTGACTCTGCACCTCTATGTTGTCTCCATGGCATCAAGCCTAACACGTAACTCATGCATTTCCTTCTTCACTATTGGATCAAGCATTGATCTGTCTCTTTTTCTCGGCGGCATGGCTGTAAAATGTTTCTCTTTTCTCTGCTACAAAAAGAAAAGACTTGTTCTACAGCTCTGATACCACAACTGATGTGTATCAGACTACTCCTTTTCCTCTAGCTTACTCTGCCTGAAATATACAGACAAAATCAATCTCTGATACCAAATGGTGCAGACCCCCGCACCCTCGGGTCGAGCTCCGCTCAGGATCGTTCTAAATATGCCTTCCTGAGTCTGATTGACTCTTTGGTTTTCCCCATAGGGAATCCCTCACACACACAATGGTGTTTTTCCACAGGTCCTTATGAGTGTGCCTGCATGGTTAAACACACGACATCACCCTAATCTCCTTACCACAATAAGATCATGCCTTTCGTTGAACCAGGACTTTGGGTTTCACGATTTCATGATTCCTGTTCTCGAGTTTCTGGTTCTTCAACCTACCAAACCTCGAAATGTTGAATTTTTGAATCCTGATTCGTTCAACAAAAGACTGTCTTCAAATGAGACTTTTCGCCGATTCAGAGTTTCAGATTTCACGACTTCACGAATCCTGATGCAAGGCTTTTGAATCTTCAACCTCCGAAACCCCGAGACGGTCAACGGGTATTAACACCACCTATTGATGGAGACATTCCACCTATCTTCTCAACTTTCCTCAACTCTGACGTGGATTCTTTCCACCTGTCACTCCTCTTCCTCTCTATGAATGTCTTATCGTCACGCCACCTGTCAGCCACGTGGTTCCTACCAAATGGACGTGCCACGTGTTGAACGATCCCTCGTAACTCGCAAGTTCGTGACTTCTGCCATCGAAATTGATTCCTCCCAACTTCTGAAACCCCGATACATGATATAGAGAAGAGGTTATGAGCCGATTGTTTCTTCTACTTCTCGCTACTCAGGAAATTTCACAACCAAAGGATTTGGTCTATCCTCCTAACTCACGATAAGAAATACCCCGTGAAGATTTAGATTTGACGATTCACCCACGCTTGGATCCAATGGTCTGGATCTCTTCCTCCCCTTCTCACAACTTGCAACTTTGCCACTCCAAGAGTTTGGCCTTCCACTCCCAAACTCACGAACTCTGAGTTCGTGAAATGATCCCACAACCCAAACTGACCACGATCAACGGTCCTCATTGACCCTTGACACCAACGAGATAGGTTCATCCTACTCTTATCCACACTACAACTCCTCTAGATCCTATGGTCCTCACAACTCCACGAGTTCTCCATGGAGAATTCCGAACATTCGATTTCCTCTTTGTAGACTTCTGCGAAATGAGCCAACGTTCCTCGTCTAAACTTGGCCTCTACAAAGATACTTCGCTCCGTCTCCCTTTTAATACTTCAAAGGCACTAACCCTCTTTAGATTTCTCTTGCAAACTTGAGTCTCCAAAGGACTCCTGCACGCACTTCTTGCAATGATCTTTCAAATACTTCCAAATATTTGATTCCTCAACTCTGTGCACCTTCTGCAACAACAGTCCTTCAATCTTTCTTACCTTACTTAATAAATTCTAAGGCCTTGACTAGCTTGCGAAAATCTTGCATGACTTTTGTGCTCCACCTTCACTTCTGCTAGAATGAGAACAATGGTATCCCTCCTGATCTTCCAGAGGTAAACTCTGAAACCTGGTCAATGCATTCCTTGCGGACGCTTCACTGCACTCCTTGTAGGAACTTCTCTCACTCAGGAAGAGAAACAATTGAAACTCATTCTCTCTCTCTCTCTCTGACTTCAAACATTCAACATGAAATCATACATACAACACAACATTGAAACAAATGCATAACAGAGAGAATAAAACAATTGTAAGCATACCATTCACCAGGTATAAACATAAAACATCATAACACCATGAAATCTGAGTCAAAGCTTCATATATTAATTCAAATCCCTTATACATGGATTCTTCCTTTCAACCCTCTGCTACAACTCTTTTCTTCTATCCTGTGCTAATGTTACAATAATACAAGAGTGAGGGTGTCTATATCCATTTTCCCTCCTATGTTCTATAACTGTCTAATCTAACATTCATATCTACCTACTCTGACATTTAACCGACTTAAATGCCTTAATGTTCTATAGATGAGAGAAATCGCTCAAGATCTTTTTACAACCTCCAAGATATAAATTAAAAGTACGCCATCTTCCTAACTATTACATTAATGCCTTTTAAGTTCAAAATTTAAAATGGTTCTTATGAAAACGTGCTCTTTTTCTTCCTTCGTGCATCCACCTATTTCTTTGGCTTAGTCGCATTCTTTGGACTTTTCACGATGCTCCTGCATCAATCAAATTCGTATGCATCCTCCAAACCCACCCAGTTGGCGGATGTACATTATGTGTAATTGTCGAAAAACCCAAATGGTGACCAACAACCAGATGGGAATAAAAGGAAATTTCAAAACAATTGCAAGGGTGGGAAAAATGGTTGTAACCCAAGGAAAAAGATAATAATGGGAAGCAGAATGATAATGATGGAGAGGGAAAGAAAGAGAAATGTAAGGTGAAGTTTCCTTGTAAACTTTGTACCGATGACCACCTTACACATTTATGTCCCAAACTCGCAGAGGCTGTGAGGCTTTTAAATCTACCGCTCGTTGTGCTGAAGAATCCATTCCCTCACAGCTAGCACTTATCCTCGAGCTCTTTGAACGCCAGAAATGCACCCGGTGAAAGTCAAAACCCACCATCACAATATGGCGAACGCGTTTGTATCAATATGGTCGATGCAAAAATTGATATAGCCACCCATTCTCGAGATTATAGTGTTCGATAACTGAGAGGGGGGGTGAATCAGTTGTTACCATTCTTAAACAATTATGCTTCTTTTAAAATCTTTACAAGGCACTCAATGATGATCACAATAATGTAGGGAAATAAACAATGGCACATTTAGCATCAGTCACATATATGAGAAACACAGAGACAGATATTTCCTGAGGAAACCCATACAAGGTAAAAACCTCTTCTTCCTTATATGATAAGTATTATTTACATTCTCTACATTATCATACATATGAGAACCAACTCATTATGAGGCTACAACCTCTATTTTTGCAAGCTGCAACTTGCTGAGAGCACCAACTCTCTATTTTCTCTAGCACCCACTAGAAGGAAGCACCAAGTCCCTGGTTTCTCTAGCACCAACTAGAAGGAAGAACCAACTCCCTAGGTTCTCTAGCACCAACTAGAACGAAGCTACAACTCCCTATGTTCAAGCACCCACTTGAACCTCTGAGGACACTAGTCCTCCCTAGCACCTCCTTACCAACCTAGATTATCAATATGTGTTACTGAAACTTATTACAGTGATATAATGTTTAACAACAACTTACCAGTCTCATCACTGTTCTGCAATATTTTCGCTATTATGTCTGCCTCACAGTCTTCCTACACACATCCCTTGCACTTTATGTTATTCTATCTTTTGTACTCTATGCACCATTCCTCTTCAATGCACCATTTTTCTTCTGTGCCTCCCAACTGCTGCACTCCACCTTCTTCTTTGCAAATGCATCACACCCAACAACAACAACACCAATCTATTCTTTGTTCCATATTCTTATACTCATTGTGCATCTTGTGCATGCTTTGTGTCTCATGGTTCTGCATCCTCTGCATGTCGAGTGCTCTACATGTTCATCATGGAAACTCTTCAGCTTCTCTGGTGGTTTTCCCATGCGTTCAACATCACTGGATGTCATGCTGAGATTCCTCAACCTCTCTCACAGTCGAGACTCTTCGTCTTCTCTAGCGGAGTCGAGCTTATACTTTTTGCTTCAGTTACATACTTCAACGCTCATCCACTTGTCATTCCCTCTAAGAATCATCTTCACTCACTGGAAGAATATTGGAGACCCTTCAACTCCTCTGGCAATCACACAGAGGTTTGTTCGAATCCTCTGGAAAATACCATCAATGGTTTCTAGTAGTTAGACTACGAGGAGCAACATTGGCCCCCCGATCGTGCCCAAAATCACATGCACCATTGGATTAACTCCATGTGATCTTGTGTTTATTTCGCCAATTCACATTTTGTTATTTCAGGATCCCCAGGTAAAGATTTGTTACACTCCATGTCCTGATCCCTGAAACTCCAGAAAAAGGAGCTTGTCTATACTAGCTCCTTCCCCCATGGGACCACAGGCGGTGACCTTTGGCTAGTTCGAAATTGTATATCGCAATTTCACATTTCGGGATTTCGGCGTTTCTGTGGTGAAGTGTTCTTGACACCTCCAAGTTCCGGTATCCGAAACTCCGAAATGGAGTCAGATCAATGGTTCATACTCCTGAGTTTCTCTTTTTGGCGAATCGGCATTTCGCGACTTCGGGTTTCGCGATTTCGAGATTTTTCCCTTTCAAATCATTGTGACTCCAGTATTATCAAATTCAGGATCACAAAATCTCCGAAGTGATCAGACGGTTCACATAATCCACTGATATGGACGGTTGATGGTATTTCGACGTTTTTCCCTTCGAGTTTTTCAAGACACACAATGGTCCCTTTTGGCATTTCGGAGTTTGGGACATCGTGATGGTGGAGATTTTGCTTGCTATGTAAAACTCTAAAATAGAAAGTTCTGATGTGAGGTAAACTTGTTGACGTCACACATGGATTGACATGTGTCGAATAGCTTCCACGTGTCATTCTGATTCATGACTTACATGAGCCCGAAATGTTGAATCAGCTTCACACTTGTCATTGCCTGATTGTGCCATGTGTACTTAGCTAACATTGTTTGCTGACGTGGTTTGTTGATGTGTCTGTTTCCGAGATTTCATATTTCGACACTTCGGGACTCCTAATGTTGAGTCTCTGACTTCTCCATCTACCGGTATCTGAAATCCCGGTATGATGTGCCTGCTTCTAGAATTTTGGCGTTTCTCTTTTCAGCACTTCGAGACTCTTGATGATGAAGGATCCTTGTCGCTCCATCTCTCAGTAACCAAAATCCCAATATTCAACATTTTGAGTGATGTGCCTTTTCGAGTTTTCATATTTCATCATTTCGGGACTCCTAACGTCGAAGGGTCCTTGTTGCTCCATCTCCTGGTAACCGAAATCCCAATATTCAACAATCCGAGTGATGCGCCTTTTTGGGTTTTCACATTTCGGCATTTCGGGACTCTCGATGTGGGAGTTCTTGACATCTCTAACTCTCGGTATCCGAAATCCCAGTAGTCAAAAAACTCTGAAATGAAGTTTGACCAAAACTTTGATCTTTCTATTCGATCATCGTTGCGTTGTTGGTCTTCCTTGCCTGCTTGTTTTCCATCAAATGAACAAGCATACCTTCGCATACTCTCATATTGTCAAGCCAGTTCTACATCGTCTTGCCAAAAGACTTCTGGTGCTCGCCTAGCACATCCTTCCTATACCCAAGTCATTATTGTTGTTGTACTTTCCATCAATGACAAACATACATTGCCTATAAAACATGCCAACAATCTCCCCCTTTGGCATTGATGGCAACAAAGGCACCCATGTCCTTTTCTCCCCCTTTAACATCAATGTCAAAGAAAACACGCTCCCCCTGAGCTATTGCATTAATTTTAGGAGGTATCAGATATGCAACCAATACAGGAATCTCCCTAATAGGATGGACTCTCTTAGATGTGAGACGGGATGACGCCCAACTTTTGTCTATGATATTCAAATGGTGTCCTGGCTAGGAGTTTAGTAAAGATATCTGGATTTTGTTCTGTAGTGGGAATGTAATGGACCTGAACAATCTGATTAGTGACTTGCTCTCTCAGAAAATGATATTTTATGGGAATATGCTTGGTCTTGGAGTGAAATACAAGATTTTTAGACACACTGATAGCACTAGTGTTACCACAATGAATTGGGATCGATGCAGTGTATTTTAACTCCAAGTCTGCAAGTTTATGAATCATCCATAATACCTGAGTGCAATAGGTAGCAACAAAAATGTACTCTACCTATGTGGTTGATAAAGAAATGGAACCTTGGTTTTTACCAAGCCATGCTACTAAAGAGTCACCCAGGAAGAAATCTCCTCCACTGGTGCTTTTTCTCTCATCAACACAGTTTGCCCAATCTGCATCTGAATAAGCAGTTAACTAAAAATTCTTATTTCTGGGATACCAAAAACCATAAGTCATTGTTTCTTTTAAATACTTGAATATCCTTTTGACATCTTGCAAATGACTCTATTTAGGTGCGACCTGATATCTTCCTACCATTCCTATAACATGCATTATGTCTGGGCGAGATGCTGTGATGTATAGCAGGCTGCCTATCGTTGATCGATATGAGCTTTGATCAACATCAGGTGAATAATCATCCTTGCTTAATTTACATCCAGTTACCATAGGTGTACCCACAAGTTTAGAATCTTCCATTTGAAACCTTTTCATCATTTCTCTTAGATACTTTTCTTGAGAAATGAACATCCCTTCGAACCTCTGAGTAATTTGCAGACCAAGAAAAAATGACAGTTCTCCTATCATGGACATTTCAAACTCAGACTCCATGGCAGAAGCAAACCATTGTACCAAAGAATCCTTATTACATCCAAAGATGATGTCATCTACATAGACCAATACGATGAGAAAATTATTATCCTTTGTTTTAATATACAGATTGTTGTCAGTTGTTCCTCTCTTTAACCCTTTGTCTTTCAGATACGTATCCAGTATGTGATACCAGGCTCGAGGGGCTTGTTTTAACCCATATAAAGCTTTCTTCAGATTGCATACTAAGTCAGGTTTATCAGACAGTTTGAGATCCTCTGGTTGTTCCATATAGACTTCTTCACTTAAATCTCCATTTAGAAAAGATGACTTGACATCCATTTGATAGACTTTAAACCTTTCGTGACAAGCATAGGCAAGAAACATTCTGATAGCTTCTAATCTTGCTACGGGCACAAATGTTTCATCATAATCTAGTCCTTCTATCTGAGCATATCCTTTATAGACTAGCCTTGCTTTGTTCCTGACAACTTGTCCTTGCTCATTCAATTTATTCTTAAAGATCCATTTGGATCCAATGACATTTTTACCTTCAGGTCTATGAACCATCTCCCACGTATTTTTTTTCTCAATTTGATCAAGTTCATCATTCATTGCTTTAACCCAGTGGTCATATTTGTTGTCTTCATTGAAATTCTTGGGTTCTAGCATGGATATGAAAGATATATGAGATTGTTCGGTGGTTTTGATTAGCTTTCGTCTGGTTTGTACACCTTTGTAGTTTTCTCCAATTATCTGACTTGCAAGATGGTTCTTTTGAATGATTCTGGAGGAGGAATTTGTAGTTGACTATTGATTTGAGTCTGTTTGATTGTCTGGGTCTTCATATGATTCAAAGTCTTCATTTTCTGATTCTTGAACCTATTCATCTTCGGCTTTAGCTATGTCTTTTGTAGAAGACTCATTACCGTACACCTCTCTTGCTGGGATTCCTTCATCAATTTTTACATCAATACAGTCAACCATTTTATGCAGCCTCTTATTATAGCATCTATATCCTTTACTATTTGTAGCATACCCTAAGAAGATACCCTCATCATCCCTGTCATCATATTTTCCAAGGTTCTCATCATTATTCTTTATGTAGCATTTACTCCCAAAGACTTTGAAGTGTTTGATTAAGGCAGGTCTTACAAACCACAGTTCATAAGGTGTCTTATCACTTTGTGGTATGAGGTGAGATTTGTTAAGAACATGGACTGTTGTGTGTATTGCTTCTACCTAGTAGGTTTGGCCAATGTTCTTCTCATTTATCATTGACCTGGCCATTTCCTGTATTATTTTGTTTTACCTCTCAACAACTCCATTTTGTTGTGGATTTCTTGGGATTGTGTATTCTCTCATGATCCCATGCTCATCACAAATTTCCTTGAAGTCTCTTGACATAAACTCTCCTCCCCGATATGATCTTACTACCTTTAACCTCTTGCCTGTTTGAGTCTCTGTTAAATCCTTAAATATTTTAAACTTCTCAAATGCTTCAAATTTTTCTTTGAGAAAGGCAACCCAAGTAAGTCTGGAGTAATCATCAATAATCAACATGAAGTAGTTTTATTTCCCCGTGCCTTCCTGTCTTGATGGTCCACATAAATCCATATGAACTAGTTGGAGTGGTTTTTCTATTGAAGTAAAGCTCTTTGACTTAAACTGTGTCCTGTTTTGCTTCCCTACTTGGTAGGGTTTACACATTGAATCTTGGGGCTTTGATATCCTTGGAAGATCTTTTACTACCTCGAGTTTTTTGAGTTTGATTAAGTGGTCAAAGTTTAGATGTCCAAGTCTCCTATGCCATAACCATCTTTCATCATGTCTGCTTAGATGACATTCTTCTCTATTTTCTTTCAGCACATATATACATTATTTTATGTCCTTATGCCTTCAACCACCACTTGTCCTGAGGTTACAGATTTTATCTTGCAGTCCTTGGACGTGAACACCACTTCACATCCTCTGTCACACATTTGACTTACATTGAGCAGATTATGTTTTAGCCCATATACAAGTAGAACATCTTGGGCTTTTCCTTTTCCATTACTTAAGCTCACCATCCCTTTGCCCTTTATTTTACCTGGAGCATCATTTCCAAAGGTTACGTTTCCTGATGTGCTTTCAC
Organism: Picea engelmannii; assembly: GCA_009831015.1. NCBI lineage: Eukaryota > Viridiplantae > Streptophyta > Pinopsida > Pinales > Pinaceae > Picea > Picea engelmannii. The sequence goes on along the minus strand of ML779677.1, from coordinate 587,713 downwards.
TTAGATATAGAAACTTTCCTTTGTCTCTTGTCATGTGTTTGGAGCATCCACTATCTATATACCAAGGGTTCATTTTTCTTTGAGCGGACAACACTAATCCACACTTGTCACTTTCCTTCTTCTTCCAAAACTTGACATTTTCAGCAGGGGATTTCGAATCTGGTTCATATTTCCTTAAATGGAAGTCAATAGATTTGTGTCCATAGTTATGATATATGTAGCATTCAATCTCACTATTCAATAGGTCAAACTTATAGTTGCAGCGTTGTCTACTTATTGACTGTTGATTATTTCTTGACCTCCTTAGTTGTATGTTCCTAGACTTAATTTGGCAATTTGCAGTCTGTGAAGGTCTGTTACTTGGCTGTATCAATCTTTGTTGTGGGAAGTATTTATTCCTTCGAAATCTTAATTGATCATGTCTAAGTCTTAAGGAACAATTTACAGCTTTGTGACCAAAATTAGAACAGTAGAAGCAATAACCATAGAAAAAATCTTTGTACCTAGAAAGTGGTTGTCTTCTTTGAACAAATCTATTTCTTCCTTGCTGATGA
>ML779677.1:555225-571593 GCA_009831015.1 Picea engelmannii | reverse complement strand
TTTCAATTTCAATTACCATCATCTCATTTGTATCATACGTATACAATCATTGTGAGATATCATTATAGCAATTTATTTATTCATTTTCCAAATCTATTTCATACAAGAAAATAAAGTTTCCCAAGCATGAGATTTATGCTCATAATTTTTATCTCTTGTGATAATAGATATCATTCTTCCTTATGGGATTACATACCTGTCATATCCAATACCATTATTCCTACAATTTTCTCAATTTCCATTCAGCCAAACAAATTGTTAGCATATCATAACAATTTTCAAATTTGTTTTACATATAGGAAACTGAGTTTCTCAAGAACAATATTTATTCTTAGGAAAGTTGGCTCTTACAATAGAAAGCATCAATACTCCTTATGGATTTACACCATTTCCATATCCAAGACCATTTTTCCTACAATTCTTCTCAATTTTCATTCAGCAAAACAATTGTCAATAATCATGTACATTATTATCTCATTGCAACATTTGCAATCATCCCATGAAGTGATTTTAGAATTATGTTATTCTAGAATTCGATCACTTCCAACTATTATTCATATTATATGAAATGAAACCATCATTATTTTCACATGCATTATCTAGCATACCAAACTTTTCATTATGCAATCAAGCTTTACCAATAACAAAACCAATGTTCCAATACTCATGGCCACTTCCACACAATGCATCCTTGCATCGACTCTGAAATACCACATATCCATGCCAAGTATTCTACCATGGTGAGTTGGAAGGTCTAGAAAACACCTCAAAACATCATCCAAACTCTTGTTCGTTACTTGTTTGATATTTTGGATACCTTCCTCTTCGACTCATATAACAAAACCAAGAATATAATTCCTTTAGTGCTCTCCCATGTCGGAAAAGAGGTTGCATTCAAAACTTTGGTTATATAAGGGAAGACCAGTATGCACTTGTATGGTGCTATAACCTTTCCATATCCAACCACAACATGGCCTCACACATGGTTATCTATATTAGCATTCATTGGTACAGTAGGCATATGTATCTTGACTTGACTTGGTTATGATGTCATAACCAATATAACATGATATGCAAATTAAAATTCTCATAAATTCATTCAAGTATTACACAACATGTGTGTACTCAAGGCCCTTCATCTTTAATTTCAAATATTGTAAATTTAGCTTAAGGGAATTCTTACTTCAAATCCCTTCAGCAGTCATGTATCTTAAACAACCCCAAATGCATACCTACATGGTTGTTATAACATTAATTTATGCAAATGCATACCTACATGCTCTGTATGAGCTCCCCTCAATCACCATTTGGATCTATACAAACCTACATAACACCTTCACTGCGATACAAGGTTGAGTCCATCCATCCACGTCAAAAATTTGTATAAGTCCCACAATTCTCATGCAATCAGCCGAACTCATCTCAAATGTACTACCATCTTCGCACATTGACTATTTCTGCTTCAATGCACCATGCATACACCACCCAGCTTCCAAGTCATACTATGGTTAACTGACTTGCATAACTCTATGAAGAATCACCTCATCTAAAGGGTGTGATCGACCCACTCATCCAACAACCCATCTTGACTCAACTATCATTCTTAACGATGCATGGCACGAAGATGGTGTCTTTTTAATTTTCTTTTAAGAGAAGGATGATAAATCATTCTAAATCCTTTAATTTATTTGATCCTACAATATTTAGAGAAAAAATTATCACCTTTCAATTTCTTTAATTCTACAAAATTAAGAGAAAAATTGCTTTACTTTTATAAAATGTAATGGGATTTCTTCTTAAATTTTGTAATATTTTTTAAAATTAAGATGAATTTTCCTTTAATTTAACAAAATACAAGAATATTTTCTCCTTATTTTTATTGTGTATGAAGTGGGATCCATTTATTTTCTATGCTATAATCTTAAAATCATACAATTCACCAAATAATTTAAGAAATTGTTCAAAAATTTGAAAAACTACAATTTTTTTTTTGTGAAATTTTGACATAATGTATGCATGGAGTGGGGAAATGAGTGATTCTTATAATCAACCTAGAGAAAGGTAAAACATCATCCCCCATCCCCCATGCTTGAAATTTGTTGAAATATCATGAAATTATTCAAAATTTCACCAAATTTTCCATTTTTTTCAAAATTTAATGTGCTTATCTTGCCTTGTGAATTTCTAGAATGGCATGATTGGGGCCATGTTGGGGGAGGGAACATTGATGTTTGGACAAAATTGATAATACATTCTCTTATATTAATAATTAATAATATAATTATTTATTATTGAATAATATATATAATAAGAAAATGATAATAATAAATAGTTATTGATTATCCAATGGATGCATCATTTCATGGATGGTCACCATATCTTCTCTATATATGGAACTCTCATCATTGCAATAATATATTGAATATATCCATCATATATCATATGAAGAAAACCAACATAGTATCAAAGCAGGATTAGGCTTGACTCCCTCATAGGAGGGCCCAGGGAATTGGAAAGGAAAATAAAAACCTATGAGAGTAGAGAAAATAATTAATTGTTGTGTGTGTTTGTCCAATTCTTTGTTGAGGTTATGGATGAGGTGGAGATTATGAGCATTAAAAAAAAGTTATTTTTTTTATTTCTTCCCTTATGATATTCTATAAAATTAATATGTGTGTCTTGTACTCAATCAAAACATATGATTTAGGTGTAGTTCGAGTAATACAAGTGGTTGATGAAATACAATTGAAGAAATAAGAATCAAGATGCTACTAATGTCATCTCAATCACTGCTAGATTGGCAAGGCAATGCTCTTCTCCGCATCCATTAATGGATTAAGCATTTGTTTCTTATGCAACATCCATGGGTTGGAGACTACATCATATGGATATGAAGACAACCTTTCTCAATGGAGATATTGAGGAACAAGTATGCATCGAGCAACCAAATGGTTTCATGATACATGAGAAGGAGTCTCATGTGTGCAGGTTGAAGAAGACCTTGTATGGACTCAAGAACGAACCTCGACCTTGGTATGCAAGGATTGATGGATACCTAATCAGTTTGGGCTTTAGAAAAATGTGTTGTTGATATCAACCTATACTACAAGATTGTTAATGATGAGTCCCTAATTTTGGTCCTCTACGTTGATGATTTATTCCTCACCGATACAGAGAGCCTTATTGTTGAATGCAGGTATGCATTTTCTTATGATTTTGAGATGAAGTACCTTGGTATGATGCACTACTTCTTGAGACTAGAGGTGTGGTAGATAACTAATAATATTTTCCTGAGTCAGGGGAAGTATACAATTGTGATATTGAGGAAGTTTGGGATGCTGAAATGTAATCCCATGGCTACAATAATGGTGATGAATCTGAAGAAACTTTAAGTGTGTCTTCTTCTTATTCCAACGAGATTGATCTGACCCTATACAGATAGTTGATTGGATCATTGATGTATCTGGTTAACACCAGACTAGATATTTTCTATGCAGAGAGTGCATTTATCTAGTTTATGAGTTAGTCAATATAGACACACTAGATTGTTGCGAAGCATGTGTTGAGATACCTACAAAGCAAAGTTGGACATGGTCTGAGATATACTTCCATTATTGACATGAGATTGTAGGGATATACTGACTCTAATTAGGTAGGGAATGCAGTGGAAAGAAAGAGCACCTATGGATGTTGCTTCACTTTGGGATCTACTATGGTTTCATAGTGTAGCAGGAAATAGACTTATGTGTCTTTGAGCATCGCAGAAACATAGTACATTGCATTGAGTGTGGAAGTTCGTGAAGCAATGTGGCTTCAAAATCTCCTTGAAGATTTATTTGGACATGTGCTAGATTCCACTATTATTCATTATGATAACCCGAGTTGTGTGATGATCTCACAGAATCTACTATTTCATGACAAAGTGAAACACATTGAGATCAAGTACCATTACATCTGAGACATGGTGTAGAGGAAGGAAGTATTGGTGCAATACCTTCCTACAGATGAGTAGGTTGTTGATGTTCTTAACAAACCACGACTAAGTTCGAGTGCTTCCATGAAAGACTTGGCATCACATAGAATTCAGCCCTCGATGAGAGGGAGTGTTGATGTTTGCAGCTTCTTGAGAAATTCTCCAGATATTACTCCTCTGTGAATGAGTTGAGTTGATCTATGAGGACACTTATCCGAGAAGGGATAAGTGTGTATGGGCTTATCTGAGAAGGGATTAGTGAGTTTATTTGTAAGGACACTTATCCAAGAAGGGATAGCCCAATGTCCCTTGTGGAGAGCACATGAGGACATGTCAAGGGAGTTTAACTTGATGTCACACACTATGGAGAGTTGACCCTAGTGTTTCTAGAGGGAGTAGCCTCTAGAGGTTCACATGAGAGTGCGATGTGTGACAGACATTCTCCAGATCGTACTTCTCTGTGAACTGAGTTGAATTGATCTGTGAGGACACTTATCTGAGAAGGGATAAGTGGGACACTTATCCAAGAATGGATAAGTGTGCTTGGGCTTATAGCCCAACGTCCCTTGTGGAGAGCACATGAGGACATGTCAAGGGAGTTTACCTTGACATCACACACTATGGGGAGTTGACCCTAGTATTTCTAGAGGGAGTAGCCTCTAGAAGTCAACATGGGAGTGTCATGTGTGACAAACATTTTTCTACTACAGTGGTTGTGTCCCACTGGCATAGACTATGCGTCTCTAGACAATAGTTGTGTACTACTATGGAAAGATACCTCCCTAGCTAAGAGGGAGTGTTGATGTTTCATCATTGGGAGGATCTTCTCGTAGATTGGGCTCTAGACCAAGGGAAATAGGATACATTTATCATAAATGTGCACTTATGGTAAATGGGCCGAGGCATAGTTCTTCCTTGATCATGAAAATGAATGATATTCAATGGCTAGCATCTCCATGTGTGAAATTGTTGCAATTTCATAAATTATCAATTTTTTACAAAATTAAGTTATTTTTTTATTTTTTATTAATTTTTAAAGAAATTTCTTTTAAAAATTTATAATTATATGATTTTAAGATAAAAATATAAAAATTAAAAATCACCTCTCCTTCCACACTAATCTATTTTATTAAATTAAAAAAAAATTAACTTTTTAATATTCAAAGTTTATAAAATTTAAGAAAAGTTCTTATTAAAATTTAAATTCTATTAAATTTTATAGAAACAAGAGAAATAGCTGCAAAGCAGCTAGTCCCTGCCTTGTGTGTTCTATTGCAGCTAATAAAACAGATTTAATTGCAGCTAATAAAAACTGGTGGTAAAAGTAATGTGTAAACACAAGCCCAATCACAAGATTAGGCAGGAATCTCAACATCAGTTGACTGTAACACTGCAAAATATTGGTTTCATATAATAAATTTTTATTTTACGATGGTTAATTTTAACAAAAAAGTTTCAACTTTGAAAGAGAAATCATTTTATCTCCAAGTAACACTCCCATGATCATCTGAAAAATTAATAGGAGAGCCTATTTTTATTGATAATGAAAGCGAGTATGCAGATCATACTGTTTTTGCTTCATATGCAGTTGCTATGTACTGCTCTAATAGATAGTTCCGACGGGCCTTGTTTATGATCTTATCATCAACATCAGTGATGTTCATAACGTAATGCACTCGGTATTTGAAGAAACCCTGAGAATAAACAATACTCAAATTATAAACATCAAGAAATGCCACTTGATCTTCACCTTTTAAACATTTTTCTTCTGCTAAATTAAAAGCAAGGAGCCTTATTATGTTTTTTTCCGTATCCTGTTCCTTGACAATTTGTTTATTTCTTCTTTTCTTGCAGGTCTACCTAAATTTTTTTGAGCGAAATACAAGCAGAGTGAATAATTGGGCAGCCTAAAATTTATTTAATAACCCTGTTACAGCATGCTTTTTCTACCACAATCCACCAACATCATTTGTTATCTATGTACCAGTCACAAAAAAATAGCATGTCCACTTAACAGGCAATTGAAAACTGGGCCAACCTTTTGACTACTAAAAACAACTCCCTCTTACCTCCAAAATTCGGCGGAGGATGTCAAAAGTCACATAATTTCTGGCGTGACCAATATGGGAGGAATCATATACAGTCGGACCGCAGATGAGCTTCCCCCTATGTTTTGTCTGTATAAATAAATCTCTTATTAAAAAAAGGGTTAGAGGGGGGGCATTAAAATATATAGTAAGAGAAACTGTATTAACATAATATAAGTGATAATGTGATAAAATATGCTTATCATTGAGCTTAGTGAAACTGCGGATTCGCAGGCATCCACCTGCTGATTAATCTAATTTGCTTATCCACCCACCTGAATTGAATCGCCTGCAATTTTTTTCTCCCTTCACATATCTACCATCCATCCATCATTCATGTAAATATGTCAACTTCAATTGATCTCCAGAAAATGTGTCGCTAGGAATTCATGGAAATAGTTCATTCAATGCCAGTCTTGAGCAATTGCCTATCTTTTGTCGTCACCTCAGTCATGCCAATAGGGAAAGAATCCAAGAGAGGGGAAGCAAAAATAGCAGGGTAATGGACGGATATTAAAAATAGATACTCCAACGAAGAAATTCCATTATTACCAATATTTTAAAAATAAAGTACGTCCCCACTTCCCACTTTTTTATTGTTTTCTAAGATTAATAAAAATTGTCACATACGTGTCACTGAAAAGGCAGCGCGTGTCTTTTTCCAGGGAGCCTGGTGACAGCTGCGGCCTGACTAATACAACAATAAAAAAAATGTGGAGCTTTAGAAATATACCAGGTTCTCAACAACATTGTCCACCTACAGATTCACCGTTCATTTATAGAATACGGTGAGTTGGGAAGCCATGAATCTAGTTAGATGGATTGGCAGAAAAACAGGCATAAGTTCGATTAATAACCAAACACTAACCCAGAGGAAAAAGAAAGAGAAAATAGGACTGGGTTGGGCCAACCTATGGTGTACGGGTTGTATCCGGAATGGCACTGTACATTTAAATAGAGGGAACCGCCCGGTGCTAGCAGGGGAACAGCGGAACCCCACCCTGGTATTCCCGCAAAATTAATACAGGTGTTGCATGGTCCGGGCTGGGCCAAACATTGCAAGCAGGATAGAGAGAAAGCGGATAGACAAGCTATTCGAAAGGGGGGCGCGTCCGCTGTTTTGGGTCTATCTCCCTCCTTGATTCCCAGCTGATGATAGCCTTATTTAAGATCAATCTTAGAGAACACGGTTGCTCCTTTCATTCAATCGTACAAGTCATCGATTCGAAAGGGAGAGAAGAAGCAAGCAGTTCTAATAGAATCCCTTCAGTGTGGATTCGACTCCGTTGTCGATCCCTAACTACAACCAGTAATTTAGGAACTAGACTTTTTGAAACCATAATTTCTCTTATCTCCTAATGGCAGTGTATTGAATCAAATCTGGGAGACCCTACTCATGATCATGGACTAGAGAAAAAAACCCTAACACCATTCAAGACACCTCCAACCCGGCTTCAATTTCAGTTTTGATTAGTCAAAGCATCCCTTCCTCCTAGATCGAGCTGGTTCAGGAGCCCAATAATACAGTATCTTGGCTGGCTAGAGCTGGTCAAGCAGATCGCGCACTCCAGTGGCAATACAGAGTCCGAGCAACATTTTCACGAAAATCTGCATCAATAATTTATAAGGCTTGAAATGGTAGATTGCTCCATAAAATTTCAAAACAAGAGTTGTAGTTAAAAGAAAATAGATGTCAGGGTTTCTACTTACCAATAACTGAGAAATGAAGAAGGACACCAGAAAACCAATTAATCTCAGCAGTTAGAGGACATATTTTAAATAACGAGCTGAACGAAAGCTACGCTCAAATACAAATATAGTTTTTAGGTCATGCACATGATGTCTCGCCTCCTGCGCACAGGCGAAGATGTTGGCGAAACGAGTGGCGTAGTTGTCGACGAAATCTGTCAAAAGTATGGTACTCATCATGGGATGCAAGGTGTTGTCATTTATGTGACTCAGGATCCATAAGTAAGGTTTGTCACACAGTTGTTATCTTGTATTACAGTACTCTCAAAAAAATTGGAATATCTTTGCATTAGCAAAATCAATTTTCCATGTTATAATATAACGATCTTGAATTTATGCCTAACGATCTTGAAATTATTCCTAAATAGTGAACCTGTATCAACAGTGAACCAACATCAAATGGGAAGAAGATTGCTCTAGTTGGACTTACCTACTAAGCACCCAACGAGAGAGAAATAGCAAGAACAAGTTCAAGTTGGGTTGTTGATACTTCTTGTAAGTATTCAATACCTAGAATGGAAATAGATAACCTATCTCTCATTGTGCTTTCATAGAAATAATTATAGCCATAACTATCTCACCCATATGATTTCAACTGAACTGACAAAGATTGTGCGATCCTTGCATAAATTCTCTTCGAAAAATGGTTTTGTCAATGCACTCCATTGTTGGTTGGTTTTGTTGCAGGATGGATCATAGCGGTTGGCGACCGATAGAGTTATTACTCAGGTAGATGCACGACGAGTGAAGGTAGCAGAAAGTAGGAATGACATGTTTGGCAGGGTGCAAGAAGGGGGAGTAGGAGAGACCATGCAAGATGTAGCGGATTTCAATGAGCCATCCTCACATTGTTTTATATATTTCTTTAAAGCTTCACATAGCTTTCTATACTTCTCTAAACTCTATATTTCTCTAAAGCTTTGGGTAGCTTTGAGTGGATGGAAGTTTGTAGGTTGAGGATCTATGTTGAGGATCAGAGATGAAGTGCACAAGGAGGCTCAAAAAATACCTTGCCCTCACAGCATGCATGTGTGCACCCACTATGATGTTTGGCTTGACACACAGAACTAGAAAACCCATGTCACTAGAGACATTTTTTTATTTCTAAATTAATTTAAAATTCTCACAATTACAAAAAACAATTGGCACATACCAGGGATAATTAAGTCAAATCATGGTTTATTAACCAATTAAAATTCCATATTTTCAATTGGAAAAATAAAATAAATAATTAAATTGTTAAAAAAATTGAAATAATAAAAAGTTTTAAAAAAATAGGTTGGTGAAGTGAATTAATATAAAGTAAGACCTCCAAACCGCACCTATTAATGCAGAAGAAAGGACCAAGTAATACTAGGTCAACTATAGGCAGTTGCTATAGTCCCTAGCATGAGGAGGGACTAATATGATTTCACCCGAATTGACAAAGATTGTGCCACCCTCACATAAATTCTCTTCGAAAAATGGTTTTGTTAATGCACTCCCCTATTAGTTGGTTTTGTTGGAGGATGGATAAGAGTGGATGCCAATGGATAGAGTTGTTACTCACGGAGACACACGGTGAGTGAAGGTAGCAGAAAGCAGGAGTGAGTGAAGGTAGCAGAAAGCAGGAGTGATATGTTTTCCAGGGTGCAAGAAGGGGGAGTAGGAGAGATCATGCAAGATGTAGTGGATTTCAATGAACCATCCTCACATAGCTTTATATATTTCTTTAAAGCTTCACATAGCTTTCTATATTTCTCTAAAACTCTATATTTCTCTAAAGATTTGGGTAGATTTGAGTGGATGCAAGTTTGCAGGTTGAGGGTCTCTGTTGAGGATCATAGATGAAGTGCACAAGAAGACTCAAAAAATACCTTTCCCTAGATACCTTGCTCTCATAGCTTGCATGTTGCATGCATGTGTGCACCCACTATGATGTTTGGCTTGACACACAGAAGTAGAAAACTAGTGTCACTAGAGATATTTTTTTTATTTTAAAATTAATTTAAAATCCTGACAATTACAAAAAAAAATTGGCACATACTAGAGATAATTAAGTCAAATCATGGTTTATTAACCAATCAAAAATTCCATATTTTCAATTGGAAAAATAAAATAAATAATTTCATTGTTGAACAAATTGAAATAATAAAAGGTTTTAAAAAAATAGGTTGGTGAAGTGAATCAATATAAAGTAAGACCTCCAAACCGCACCTATTACTGAAGCAGAAAGGACCAAGTAATACTCGATCATATATAGGCAGTTTCTATAGTCCCTAGCCTGAGGCAGGGACTAATATGATTTCACCTGAACAGACAAAGCCTGCACCATCCTCACATAAATTATCTTCGAAAAATGGTTTTGTTAATGCACTCCATTGTTGGTTGGTTTTGTTGCAGGATGGATCAGAGCGGTTGTTGACGGATATAGTTTTTAATCACACAGACGCACGACGAGTGAAGGTAGCAGAAAGCAGGAATGACCTAATTGGCAGGGTGCAAAAGGGGGAGTAGGAGAGACCATTTAAGATGCAACGGATTTCAATGAGCCATGATCACATAGCTTTATATATTTCTTTAAACTTCACATAGATTTCTATATTTCTCTAAAGCTTTGGGTAGCTTTGAGTGGATGCAAGTTTGCAAGTTGAGGATCTCTATTGAGGATCAGAGATGAAGTGCACAAAGAGGCTCAAAAAATACCTTGTCCTAGATACCTTGCCCTCATAGCTTGCATGTTGCATGCATGTGTGCACCCACTATGATGTTTGGCTTGACACACAGAAGTAGAAAACCCGTGTCACTAGAGACATTTTTTTATCTTTAAATTAATTTAAAATAACAAAAAACAATTGGCACATACCAGGGATAATTAAGTCAAATCATGGTTTATTAACCAACCAAAAATTCCATATTTTCAATTGGAAAAATAAAATAAATAATTTCATTGTTAAAAAAATTGAAATAATAAAAGGTTTTAAAAAAATAGGTTGGTGAAGTGAATTAATATAAAGTAAGACCTCCAAAACACACCTATTAATGTAGTAGAAAGGACCAAGTAATACTAGGTCAACTATAGGTGGTTGCTATAGTCCCTTTCCTAAGGAAGGGACTAATATGATTTCACCTGAACTAACAAAGCTTGTGCCATCCTCACATAAATTCTCTATAAAAAATGGTTTTGTTAATGCACTCCACTATTGGGTGGTTTTGTTGCAGGATGGATCAGAGTGGTTGTCGATGAATAGAGTTTTTACTCACGAAGACGCACGACGATTGAAGGTAGCGGAAAGCAGGAGTGACATGTTTTCTAGGGTACAAGAAGGGGGAGTAGGAGAGACCATGCAAGATGCAGCGGATTTTAATGATCTATCCTCAAATAGCCTTATATATTTCTTTAAAGATTCATATTATATTTCTTTAAAGATTCATATGTTTTTCTATATTTCTCTAAAGCTCTCTATTTCTCTAAATATTTGGGTAGATTTGAGTGGATACAAGTTTGCAGGTTGAGAGTCTCTGTTGAGGATCAGAGATGAAGTGCACAAGGAGGCTCAAAAAATACCTTTCCCTAGATACCTTGCCCTCACAGCTTGCATGTTGCATGCATGTTTGCACCCACTATGATATTTGGCTAGACATGCAGAAGTAGAAAACGAGTGTCAGTAGAGACATTTTTTTTATTTTTAAATTAATTTATAATCCTAACAATTACAAAAAATATTTGGCACATACCAGGGATAATTAAGTCAAATCATGGTTTATTAACCAATCAAAAATTCTATATTTTCAATTGGAAAAATACAATAAATAATTTCATTGTTGAACAAATTGAAATAATAAAAGGTTTTAAAAAAATAGGTTGGTGAAGTGAATTAATATAAAGTAAGACCTACAAACCACACTTATTGTTGTAGCAGAAAGGACCAAGTAATACTCGGTCAACTATAGGCGGTTGCTATAGTCCCTAGCCCGAGGAAGGGACTAATATGATTTCACCTGAACTGACAAAGCTTGTGCCATCCTCACATAAATTATCTTCGAAAAATTGTTTTCTTAATGCACTCCAATGTTGGTTGGTTTTGTTGCAGGATGGATCAGAGTGGTTGCTGACGGATAGAGTTTTTAATTAGGTAGACGCACGGCGAGTGAAGGTAGCGGAAAGAAGGAATGACCTGTTTGGCAGTGTGCAAGAAGAGGGAGTAGGGGAGACCATGCAAGATGCAACAGATTTCAATGAGCCATCATCACATAGTTTTATATATTTCTCTAAATCTTCACATAGATTTCTATATTTMTCTAAAGATCTATATTTCTMTAAAGCTTTGGGTAGCTTTGAGTGGATGCAAGYTTGCAGGYTGAGGATATCTGTTGAAGATCAGAGATGAAGTGCACAAGGAGGCTCGAAAAATACCTTTTCCTAGATACCTTTCCCTCACAGCTTGTATGTTGCATGCATGTGTGCACCGACTATGATGTTTGGCTTGACACGCAGAAGTARAAAACCCTGGTCACTAGAGACATTTTTTTATTTTTAAATTAATGTAAAATCCTGACAATTACAAAAAACAATTGGCACATACCCGGGATAATTAAGTCAAATCATGGTTTATTAACCAATCAAAAATTCCATATTTTCAATTGGAAAAATAAAATAAATAATTTCATTGTTGAAMAAATTGAAATAATAAAAGGTTTTAAAAAAATAGGTTGGTGAAGTGAATTAATATAAAGTAAGACCTCCAAACCACACCTATTAATGCAGTAGAAAGGACCAAGTAATATTAGGTCAACTATAGGCGGTTGATACAGTCCCTAGCCTGAGGAAGGGTCTAATATGATTTCACCTAAACTGGCAATGCTTGCACCATCCTCACATAAATTCTCTTCGAAAAATGGTTTTGTTAATGCACTCCACTGTAGGTTGGTTTTGTTGTAGGATGGATTAGAGCAGTTGCCGATAGATAGATTTGTTACTTAGGCAGACGCATGACGAGTGAATGTAGCGAAAAGCAGTTGTTATCACCCCAAAAGTTATGGGAATCAACTGGTGACTGGGATATTATATGTCTCTAGTGTTTTTGTTGACAAATGATTTTTTATTCTGCAAATAATTTGAAAAAAGAAAAAAAGAAAAAGAAAAAAGAAAGAAAAGAGAAAAAAGAAAGAAAAAAGAAAAAAGAAAAAGAAAAGAAAGAAGAAAGAAAAAAGAAAAAAGAAAAAGAAAAGGAAAAGAAAGAAAGAAAAAGAGGGCATAAAAGAATTGAAATAAAAGCCCCATGCAATAATAGTAACTTGGTCCATACCTTTCAAGCATGGCCAAGTTCTTTTTAAATTTGATGTTGATAGGGTAGTGAATGATTTGGCTAAAAAGTTTAATCTTAGCCAAAGCGTCTAGGTTAGATTAGTGAATAAATCTGGCCAGACTGTCTAATCTTGGTAAGATAGCCTTAGGGTAGAGTAATTTCTTAACCCAACAGTTTAATCTGGGTTAACTGTCATAGGAAACTAGGTTAGAGCATAGGTTAGTGGCACTGTTGCTTCGTTCCAATAAAGCCAGCTTGATGTAAGTGATGCACCATGTTTCAAATGCTTAAAGGATAGTTTGGTCAAAGTCCCTTGGTGATGTTTATTTGAAAATCTGGGGAATAAACCATAAAAACACATTTATCCTAAGTTTTTCCCAGTGCATGTGTTCTCTGCTCCCTGCACATTTAGACGATCCTGATTGCGGCATCCAGATCTACGGTGCACAGAGCATTCTGGACCCCCCCGACCGTTCTTCTTTTAGCCGGGGGGGGGTCTCGAATCGGTAATAAGATTTGTGCACATCTGGACGGCCCAGGCACGAGCGCTTAAATCAATGGCCCAGATTGGATTCCGGACCCCCCAGTCCTTTCTGCCTTTAATGGAGGTGGGGGGGTCTGGAATGAGTGATAAAGAGCGCGCTTGGATCTACGGCTCATAAACAAGTGGGCAGATCAATGGCTCACAATGGATTTTGGACCCCCCCCAGATGATCTGCTTTTAACTGAGCGGGGGATGGGGTCTGGAATGGTTATCTCCCTCTGGCAAGCCCCTTGTCATATGTGGCATAAATCTATTGGTCCCCAAGTCCATTCACCATCTTCTATCTGACAGCCCCCCGCCACTTATGGACATCATGTTCCACTGGTTCCACTTGTTCCCGAGTTATGTCCCATCCCATAACTGCTATCAGTCCCCTACCTCCTTCCACTCATCACCAGCCCCTTATTGCAACTTTTACCTCCAATCCCTAGCCACCACGTCACCCGTCCGTATTTTTCAATCCACCTTCACCTGCCATCTCACCCCCAAGTGGCCCGTTGTACATTTATTACTGGATAACCTATCTGTTATCCAACTGACCTGTCTCCCGCGCCCAAACCGACCCCATTTTTAAATAAAATTATTGTTTTCCCCTACTTTTGTTGTTCACTCGTCGCACCAGAGAAACTCATCACTTGCTCCTCCATTACATTTCGTCGCCTTCATCCACAATCAGTCGACCCCACTAACTTTGTGTTTATTGCAGGTACTATTGCAAAAATGGCGCCAAAGCCCAGACAAGCAGAAGGAGAGGAGAATCCTTTTCTCCCGCCTCCTGTCAACCTGGAAAGGATCCCACTGGTCGACAAAGACAGATTGATCGCAGATACCAAATGCAATTTCAATTTCTCAGACCTCCAGTCATGGCTAAAGGAGGTTTTCCTGGACCAGAGCGATGAAATTGGACTCTGGGAGTCCAATTTACCCCTTTACGTCTTTCCCCAGATCCACCATTTTCCCGAGTTTTCACTTAAATGCCAAGCTCACTATATTCCTGAACAGAGGGTCGTCATCTCCTCATCTGGAGACACCCTATTCTTTATCACGCCCGAAGACATAGACCAGATGATGCAAATTCCCCGTGCCAACTCTGCATCTCCTTTCAACCTAGAAATCCTTACAGAGTTGTATCAGAAGATGACTTTTCCCCAAAGAGCTCAAATATTCGAACTTTTCCTTCCCACCTTCTCTCAATTCCCTTCCACCAATCCCCCTTACCCGTTGTCCATGTTCTCAACTAAGGGTAACCAGGTCATTTCTTCCCTTTGTGCTTTCCTAGGGTACTATTCCGACTAGTGGGTAGATGAGCCCATTCTAGGTTTTCTATCCATTTTCTCCACTGATAAAAATCCCACCACCTAGTTTGATTTCATCACCTTCTTGGTAGACAATATTCACGAACAGTTCGTGAATTTTGGCACGGAAGGCATGCTCAGATACTCATCTATACTGGCCTACATGTTTGTTTTCTATCAAGCAGATAAATTTAGTTTTTCCATGCAGAAAATGGACGCAGATGGAAGGCCTTAGCTAGTCACAACATGGACCTATTTGCTGAAGCGTAACTCCACAAAATATAGTTTCAAGGCATTCATCGATCTGTTCTACCACCCTGTGGTAAGCATGTTGAGCGGCAGGTCTGAGCTGTTGGTTGTGGAACCTGATTATCTTCCTGATTCAGAGGTCCTTTCTTTCAGCTGTGTTTATACCCCATGAAGTATTTACACCCCAGAAGTATGTACACTCTTCCACGCGGGGGAGTGCAGAGGGGAGGTACCCCCTCTGCGGGTTTATTGCCTTGTAAAAGTATATTGTAATTTCATTGTAAATCTGGACCGTTCATTATAAGGTTGCAGATCTAACAGTAGGGATTATGTTAGGGTTTTTTTCCCTAGAAGGCAACCCTCTTTTATGAGGGAAATGTATTGTAGCTATGGTTGATGGTGAATATTGTATTCTGAGAGAGGAGACTGTGAGAGAAAGAAGAGGAAGTTACAGTGGGTTTTTCTATAGGTTGTATCCCTTCATTTGTTGGATAATAATAAAGGAAGGACCTGGAAATTTCTCTGGTGGACGTAGCCCACACTGGGTGAAACATGTAAATCTGTGTCTCTCTTGTATTGTGTGTCTTCTGTGTTTTGTTTCTGCATTTGTTTTATTTTATTGCTCCGCGGTCCTGTTTTTCTAACAACTGGTATCAGAGCGTAAGGTAACTCGCAGGAAAAGAGGGTTCCTGGTTTGAGTGGGAGCAATGTCGAAAGATGGAAAGTTTAGGGTCGAGAAATTTAACGACCAAAAGTACCAGTTATGGAAGATACAGATGGAAGACTATTTATATCAGAAGGATCTATTCCTACCATTGAGTGGAGTAGAAAAGAAGCCGACAGCCATGAAGGACGAAGAATGGGAGATTCTTGACAGAAAGGCTCTAGGAACGATACGGCTGAGCCTAGCAGCATCGGTGGCTTTCAATATTTCGAAAGAAAAGACAACGAAGGGTTTGATGGACGCGTTGGCCAAATTGTATGAAAAACCCTTGGCGTCGAATAAGGTATTTCTAATGAAGAGATTATTTAATATGAATATGTCAGAAGGTGGTTCTGTTGCATATCATTTAAATGAATTTAATACGGTTACTAATCAACTAAGTTCTGTAAAAGTGGACTTTGATGATGAGGTTAGGGCTCTTCTAATCTTGTGCTCATTGCCAGAAAGATGGAATGGCTT
>ML779677.1:451148-493912 GCA_009831015.1 Picea engelmannii | reverse complement strand
AATCGAAAAAACGATCGTCATATTTGACAATCGGTCCTGCTACATGCCTCGCCATGAGCTGGCACCATCGAAGCATACGTGGTTCCCTAGGACCCGGGAACCGCCAGTCTCCCTGAAGCTGGTACACCGGGACTCTCTCATCAGAAATGAAGTGCACAAGGAGGCTCGAAAAATACCTTGCCCTAATACATTTCCCTCACAGCTTGCATGTTGCATGCATGTGTGCACCCACTATGATGTTTGGCTTGACACGCAAAAGTAGAAAAACCATGTCACTAGAGACGTTTTTTTTATTTTTAAATTAATTTAAATTCCTGACAATTACATAAAAAAAATTGGCACATACCAGGGATAGTTAAGTCAAATCATGGTTTATTGACCAATCAAAAATTCCATATTTTCAATTGGAAAAATAAAATAAATAATTTCATTATTGAAAAAATTTAAATAATAAAAGGTTTTAAAAAAATAGGTTCGTGAAGTGAATTAATATAAAGTTAGACCTCCAAACCACACCTATTAATGCAGCAAAAAGGACCAAGTAATACTACGTCAACTATAGGCAATTGTTATAGTCCCTAGCCCGAGGCAGGGACTAATATGATTTCACCTGAACTGACAAACCTTTTGCCATCCTCACATAAATTATGTTCAAAAAATGGTTTTATTAATGCACTTCACTGTTGTTTGGTTTTGTTGCAAGTTGGATCAAAGCGGTTGCCGACGGATAGAGTTGTTACTCAGGCAGACACAGGATGAGTGAAGGTAGCGGAAAGCAGGAATGGCGTGTTTGGCAGGGAGCAAGAAGGGGGAGTAGGAGAGACCATGCAAGATGCAACAGATTTCAATGAGCCATCCTCACATAGCTTTATATATTTCTTTAAAGAATCACATAGCTTTCTATATTTCTCTAAAGATTTGGGTAGATTTGAGTGGATGCAAGTTTGCAGGTTGAGTGTCTCTTTTCAGGATCAGAGATGAAGTGCACAAGGAGGCTCAAAAAATACCTTGCCTTAGATACCTCGCCATCGCAGCTTTCATGTTGCATGCATGTGTGCACCCACTATGATGTTTTTCTTGACACGCAGAAGTAGAAAACCAGTGTCATTAGAGACATTTTTTTATTTTTAAATTAATTTAAAATACTGACAATAACAAAAAATAATTGGCACATACCAGGGATAATTAAGTCAAATCATGGTTTATTAACCAATCAAAAATTCCATATTTTCATTTGGAAAAATAAAATAAATAATTTCATTGTTGAACAAATTGAAATAATAAAATGTTTCAAGAAAAACAGGTTGGTGAAGTGAATTAATATAAATTAAGACCTCCAAACTGCACCTATTTATGCAGCAAAAAGGACCAAGTAATACTAGGTCAACTATAGGCGGTTGCTATAGTCCCTAGCCTGAGGCAGGGACTAATATGATTTCACCTGAACTGACAAAGCTTGCGCCATCCTCACATAAATTTTCTTCGAAAAATGGTTTTGTTAATGCACTCCATTCTTGGTTGGTTTTGTTGTAGGATGGATGAGAGCGGTTGTCGACAGATAGAGTTGTTACTCAGGCAGATGCATGACAAGTGAAGGTAGCAGAAAGAAGGAATGACCAGTTTGCCAGTGTGCAAGAAGGGGGAGTAGGAGAGACCATGCAAGATGCACTGGATTTCATTGAGACATCCTCACATAGCTTTATATATATCTTTAAATCTTCACATAGCTTTCTATATTTCTCTAAAGCTCTATATTTCTCTAAAGCTTTGGGTATCTTTGAGTGGATGCAAGTTTTCATGTTGAGGATCTCTGTTGAGGATCAGAGATGAAGTGCACAAGGGATCTCGAAAAATACCTTTCCCTAGATAACTTGCCCTCTCATATTGCATGTTGCATGCATGTGTGCACCCACTATGATGTTTGTCTTGACACGCAAAATTAGAAAACTCGTGTGACTAGAGACTTTTTTTTTTTTTTAATTAATTTAAAATCCTGACAATTACAAAAAAAAATTGGCACATACGAGGGATAATTAAGTCAAATCATGGTTTATTAACCAATCCAAAATTCCATATTTTCAATTGGAAAAATAAAATAAATAATTTCATTATTGAAAAAATTGAAATAATAAATGGTTTTAAAAAAATAGGTTGGTGAAGTGAATTAATATAAAGTAAGACCTCCAAACTGCACCTATTAATGCAGCAGAAAGGACCAAGTAATACTAGGTCAAGTATAGGTGGTTGCTATAGTCCCTAGCCTGAGGCAGGGACGAATATGATTTCACCTGAACTGACAAAACTTGTGCCATCCTCACATAAATTCTCTTTAAAAAATGGTTTTGTAAATGCACTCCACTATTGGTTGGTTTTGTTGCAGGATGGATCAGAGCGGTTGCAGACGGATCGAGTTGTTACTCAGGCAGACACACGACAAGTGGAGGTAGCGAAAAGAAGGAATGACCTGTTTGGAAAGGTGCAAGAAGGGTGAGTAGAAGAGACCATGCAAGATGCAGCGGATCTCTATGATCCATCCTCACATAGGTTTATATATTTCTTTAAAGCTTCACATAGCTTTCTATATTTCCCTAAAGCTCTATATTTCTCTAAATATTTGGGTATCTTTGAGTGGATGCAAGTTTTCAGGTTGAGGATCGGAGATGAAGTGCACAAGGAGGATCGAAAAATACCTTGCCGTCACAACTTGTATGTTGAATGCATGTGTGCACCCACTATGATATCTGGCTTGAAATGCAGAAGTAAAAAACACGTGTCACTAGAGACATTTTTTTTATTTTAAAATTAGTTTAAAATCCTGACAATTACAAAACAAAATTGGCACATAGCAGGGATAATTAAGTCAAATCATGGTTTATTAACCAATCAAAAATTCCATATTTTCAATTGAAAGAATAAAATAAATAATTTCATTGTTGAAAAAATTGAAATAATAAAAGGTTTTAAAAAAATAGGTTGGTGAAGTGAATTATTATAAAGTAAGACCTCCAAACCACACCTATTAACGTAGTAGAAAGAACCAAGTAATACTAGGTCAACTATAGGTGGTTTCTATAGTCCCTAGCCTAAGGCAGGCACTAATATGATTTCACCTCAACTGACAAAGCTTGCACCATCCTCACATATATTCTCTTCGAAAAATGGTTTTGTTAATGCACTCCATTGTTGGTTGGTTTTGTTGCAGGATGTATAAGAGTGGTTGCCGACGGATAGAGTTGTTACTCAGGAAGACGCACGACGACTGAAGGTAGCGGAAAGAAGGAATGACCTGTTTTCGAGGGTGCAATAAGGGGGAGTTGGAGAGACCATGCAATATGTAGTGGATTTCAATGAGCCATCCTCTTATAGCTTTATATATTTCTTTAAAGCTTCACATAGCTTTCTATATTTCTCTAAAGCTCTATATTTCTCTAAATATTTGGGTAGCTTTGAGTGGAAGCAAGTTTGCAGGTTAAGGATGTCCGTTGAGCATCAGAGATGAAGTGCACAAGGAGGCTCTAAAAATACCTTTCCCTCACAACTTCCATGTTGCATGCATGTGTGCACCCACTATGATGTTTGTCTTGACACACAGAACTAGAAAACCCATGTCACTACAGACATTTTTTTTTATTTTTAAATTAATTTAAAATCCTGACAATTAGAAAAAATAATTGTCACATACCAGGGATAATTAAGTCAAATCATGGTTTATTAACCAATTAAAAATTCCATATTTTTAATTGGAAAAATAAAATAAATAATTTCATTGTTTAAAAAATTGAAATAATAAAAGGTTTTAAAAAAATGGGTTGGTGAAGTGAATTAATTTAAAGTAAGACCTCCAAACTACACCTATTAATGTAGCACAAAGGACTAAGTAATACTAGGTCAACTATAGGTGGTTTCTATAGTCTATAGCCTGACGCAGGGACTAATATGATTTCACCTGAACTACCAAAGCTTGCGCCATCCTCACATAAATTCTCTTCGAAAAATGGTTTTGTTAATGGACTCCAGTGTTGGTTGGTTTTTTTGTAGGATGAATTAGAGCAGTTGCCAATGGATAGAGTTGTTACTCAGGCAGACGCACGGCGAGTGAAGGTAGCGAAAAGCATGAATAACCTGTTTGGCAATGTGCAAGAAAGGGTAGTAGGAGAGACCATGCACAATGCATCATATTTCAATGAGCCATCCTCACATAGCTTTATATATTTCTTTAAAGAATCACATAGCTTTCTATATTTCTCTAAAGCTCTATATTTCTCTAAAGATTTGGGTAGCTTTGAGTGGATGAAAGTTTTCACATTGAGGATCTTTGTTGAGGATCAGAGATGAAGTGCACAAGGAGGCTCAAAAAATTCCTTGCCCTCACATCTTGCATGTGTGCACCCACTATGATGTTTGGCTTGACACACAGAAGCAGAAAACCCGTGTCACTAGAGACATTTTTTTTATTTTTAAATTAATTTAAAATCCCGACAATTACAAAAAAAAATTATCACATACCAGGTATAATTGAGTCAAATCATGGTTTATTAACCAATCAAAAATTCCATATTTTCAATTGGAAAAATAAAACAAATAATTTCATTGTTGAAAAAATTTAAATAATAATAGGTTTTAAAAAAACAGGTTGGTGAAGTGAATTAATGTAAAGTAAGACCTCCAAACTGCACCTATTAATGCAGCAGAAAGGACCAAGTAATACTAGGTCAACTATAGGCGGTTGCTATAGTCCCTAGTTTCAGGCAGGGAATAATATGGTTTCCCCTGAACTGACAAAGCTTGCGCCATCCTCACATAAATTCTCTTCAAAAAATGGTTTTTTTAATGCACTCCATTGTTGGTTGGTTTTGTTGCAGGATGGATCAAAGCAGTTGCCGACGGATAGAGTTGTTACTCAGGAAGACGCACGACAAGTGAAGGTAGCAGAAAGCAGGAATGACCTGCTTTCTAGGGTGCAAGAAGGGGGAGTAGGAGAGACCATGCAAGATGCAGCAGATTTCAATGAGTCATCCTCACATAGATTTATATATTTCTTTAAAGCTTCACATAACTTTCTATATTTCCCTAAAGCTCTATATTTCTCTAACGCTTTGGGTAGCGTTGAGTGGATGCAAGTTTGCAGGTTGAGGATCTTTGATGAGGATCAGAGATGAAGTGCACAAAGAGGCTCGAAAAATACCTTGCCCTCACAACTTGTATGTTGCATGCATTTGTTCACCCACTATGATGCTTGGCTT
The DNA here is from genome assembly GCA_009831015.1 of Picea engelmannii. NCBI lineage: Eukaryota > Viridiplantae > Streptophyta > Pinopsida > Pinales > Pinaceae > Picea > Picea engelmannii. Next base: position 488,669 of record ML779677.1, on the reverse strand, counting down.
GACATGCAGAAGTAGAAAACCCGTGTCACTAGAGAATTTTTTTTATTTTTAAATTAATTTAAAATCCTGACAATTACAAAAGAAAATTGGCACATACCAGGGATAATTAAGTCAAATCATGGTTTATTAACCAATAAAAAATTTCATATTTTCAATTGGAAAAATAAAATAAATAATTGCATTATTGAACAAATTGAAATAATAAAAGGTTTTAAAAAAATAGGTTGGTGAAGTGAATTAATATAAAGTAAGACCTCCAAACCACACCTACTAATGCAAAAGAAAGGACCAAGTAATACTAGGTCAACTATAGGCGGTTGCTATAGTCCCTAGCCTGAGGCAGGGACTAATATGATTTCACCTTAACTGACAAAGCTTGCGCCATCCTCACATAAATTTCTCTTCGAAAAATGGTTTTGTTAATTCACTCCACTATTGGTTGGTTTTGTTGCAGGATGGATCAGAGCGGTTGTCGATGGATAGAGTTTTTACTCATGCAGACGCACAACGAGTGAAGTTAGCAGAAAGCAAGAATGACCTGTTTAGCAGGGTGCAAGAAGGGGGAGTAGGAGAGACCATGCAAGGTGCAGTGGATTTCAATTAGCCATCCTCACATAGATTTATATATTTCTTTAAAGCTTTAAATAGCTTTCTATATTTCTCTAAAGCTCTATATTTCTCTAAAGCTTTGGGTATCTTTGAATGAATGCAAGTTTGCAGGTTGAGGATCTCTGTTGAGGATCAGAGATGAAGTGCACAAGGAGGCTCGAAAAATACCTTGCCCTCACAGCTTGCATGTTGCATACAAGTTTGAACCCACTATGATGTTTGGCTTGACATGCAGAAGTAGAAAACCCATGTCACTAGAGACATTTTTTTTATTTTTAAATTAATTTGAAATCTTGACAATTACAAAAAAAAAATTGGTACATACCACGTATAATTAAGTCAAATCATGGTTTATTAGTGAATCAAAAATTCTATATTTTCAATTGGAAAAATAAAATAAATAATTTCATTGTTTAAAAAATTTAAATTATAAAAGGTTTTAAAAAAATAGGTTGGTGAAGTGAATTAATATAAGGTAAGACCTCCAAACCGCATCTTTTAATGCAACAGAAAAGACCAAGTAATATTAGGTCAACTATAGGCTGTTTCTATAGTCCCTAGCTTGAGGCAGGGACTAATAAGAGGGAATTATTAATCATCACTCATTTTTTAAAATTTCCCAAAGACCAAGTGGCAGCATGTATCCTTCCAAAGTTTGGATCAAGAGGATTTAATATTTATTTCCATAATTACTATGTTTTGGTTGTGATGCAATGGAAAGTCGATAACATGGGTTGAAGACTATTTTACATTTATTGTTGTAACTACTATGTTTTGGTTTGTGATACAATGGAAAGTCGTTTCTATAGGTTTATATTTTGGACGTAATTTAAACGGTCTATTTTTTATCTTTATTTTCTTAAGGTTTATTTGAAACACTGATTAGATTTTTTTTTTCAAAAAGTTGGAATGACATTCAGCATTATATTTTGCAATAGGATTTGAGAATTGTAAAATTGTAATTTTTCCTACAATTTTGTTGTCGTATTTTGGTTATAGTCGCCATAAAAGGATAGAAAAGTATTTTAGTGATAGTCACCATAAAATGATAGAAAAGTAAAAACTTAGAACGTCTAGACTACACTTATATTTTGTTATTGATTTTTATAGAGAGTATCCATGATAAAGGAGAGAATAGGATTTTCATGAATTGAGCTTCCCACTATGATGTCATTAATGTGTTTTTATTTTCTATTAAATATTTTAAATATTTACTGAACTGTATTTATTTTTTTAGGTTATAAAGTTTGGGTAAAATCCACAAGATCTAGTCAATAATAGGGCTTGAAGCCATTACAACAATATACTTCTTATGAGCTCAATATACTCAACATGTCATTCCCAAAAATGACCATAATGAAGAGGATAACAATCATTCCTCCTAACCACCCAAACTAAACCCAATTAACAATTTAGTAAAATGTATATCAAACTTTTATAAGGTGATGATTGATTGGTTCAAAGGAAAATATTCGTTGGAGAGCCTTCTTTTCTCATCCCAGAAACAACAAATTCATAAGCTTCGGGACTCTTTTAACTCTATCTCAATAGAGAATATTTGCAAGAATTTTAATCATTGGGCTGACTACCTTTAGAAGGAAGCAATTTCTATGGATGAAGGTCTCTTGGTAAGTAAATAATGTATTGGTGACGAGGCACTTCCAAAGGTTCAACGACATATTTATTGATGGATTAATGTCAGTTACAAGTTTTCGCAGTAATATTGGGTACTTGTGTCTGATTGGTATGGTGGACAATGTTGGTGTTCCCAGCTTTGTTTTCTGAACATTTTGGTGTATGATATTGTTGAAATATTGGCCAATATTGAGAGGCGGGGTGAATCAGTATTGCTTCTTCTTGTAAAATTTTAGTCAATTATTAATTAATCATAACAATTGATCAACAAGAATGTATTGAATACATAAATTTAAATACAACAATAAAAAGTACAAGTTACAATTGTGTGAAAGACACCAATCTCTCTTCTTCTAAGCACCAACTCAAGGAGACACCAATCCCCTGGTTTTAGAGCACCAAGTTTAGGAAGCACCAACTCCTTTCTTTCAGAGAACCAACTCTAGGAAGCACCAAATCCCTTTTGAAATAGGCTTTAACCTATAGAGCATTGAAATCCACCCGGGCTCCTCCTTACCACCCTCACTACATAAAAATGGTTACAGTTTTTTTCTTGGACTCTACTCCTACTTTTGATTCTAATGTAGAATGCAAAGACATTTTCTTTCCACCACATTTTTTGGCTTATATAATATTTCAATAGCTATGAATTTGAACCATTACGTCTTTTAATAATGAACCATTGCACCTCGTCGTTTAATCAACATTAATGGTGACATTTCCTTTTTATTAATATTTGTTTTTAATTTTAAAAGACTTCAAATCCCTTCTAATTTGTTTTATCATTTTATTCCTTCACATGTTGTTTTCTTGTTTCTGGATTTGAATTTTGCAAATAGGCGCTTCCTTCAATCCACTTTCCTTATGACCGTGGGCTTGAAACCATGGGCTTATCCATTCTAAGCGTTGTTCCTTTAGTGCTTTCTCTTTTCTCCCTTATTCTTCTACATAGGACCTTATTCAAATATTTGTGGGATTATTTACCTCTAGACCCTTCGCGTTCGTAATCAACTCCTTTACCTTATCATGAGACCGGTGTTGGAACCAAGTCCTCCAGACTTCATCCTTGAGGCTATCCTTTCACTCTTTCGGAGTTTGACCTATCGAAGCGGTCATAAAGTGTAGACAACTTTTTTTTTCCAGTTGATAGTACACCTTAAACTATCCTTCCATTGTCTTAATCCAACGGCTATGTCTTAATCCAGTGCTGATATGGACAATCCTTTTTTTTCTCTCGGGGCCTTCTAGATTTAGGGACTTCGACGTTTTATATGGTAAGAGAGACTAGACATCCCCAGAGAGCCGAAACCCCGAAGTGATGTGGCATGCTGACGTCTCCTAGGTTAACGTTGACCCATGGTATGTGTGTCACATGTCACCCATTGCTGACATGGTCCTGCTGATGTAGACCTGCCGACATGGACCCATGTGTCACCTTGATTCATGACTCCCATGGACCTTATGTGCCAAATGGGCCTTGACACTTGTCACCACTTGATTTGGCCACTTGTCATCTTTATCTTCTGCCACATGTCTTCCTCCTGGATCATTTCTCTAGACTACTTGATCAAACGAATGAGAAAGGTCTCGAAGGGATCTTAGATCGATGGTCTGCGTGATTTCACCATTTCGACCTTCAGGTATTTTGGTTGATTCAAATTTCTTCATGCACAAACAGTGAATGCCAGATGACCATGATCAAGGGTTGGTATTTCAACCGATCTACCTATCAGATAGGACGGTTGTTGGGATTTCTCGATTTCATGCCTCTGCCTTGTTTCCAATAATCGTCGAAGTGGCAAAGTTCCGATGTCCTGAAACTTTATAGAGTTCTGTTGGAATTTGATCGACGATTGAATATCAATCACTTCAACCTAACAGTCGATTATTTCTTTTGGACTTGATCAACGACCTACGTTATTTCATGGTTTCAATCTTCGGGGATTCCACCCGTTTCAAAATCATTTATCCCCAGAACGATCGATGTCGACTGACCACGGAACTCATCAACCCAATTGAATCGTTGTGGATTTAATGGTTTGATCTGATAGTCCTGGTTATACCCAAAATTTCTCAACTAGATCTGATGACTATTACTTACTTGGCTCCTGATCTAACGATCCAGAACTCTCCTTGAATCAACGGTTGTGATTGCTCCTGAAATTCAAAAGGGAACGGTCACAATTCCACGATCCTTTACAAAGGATCTTTGTTTGCAAAATGCTATGTCTTTTGCGCGATCTGTGCAATGCTATTTCTTCTAAGATTTTTCTTTCCTCCTGCACATTCTTATGCATTTTTCCATGGTTGACATCAATAACAACTAATTTTCCAACATTCACCCCCTTTGGCATTGATGGCAACTCATTAAAATGTCATTTCAACATATTTTTAAGTTGTACTTCTTATATTATTGTGTATCCTCCCTCTTTGAGAGAAATAAACCATTTCAATATCTTTTACCTAAATAAACCAAAGATATAAATATTATAACCTTTTATTATTTATAAAACTAAAATTTTAATATTTTTACCTAAATAAAACAATGAAATAAATATTATAACTTTATTTTTGAAATATTTTTGAAATTGAAATAGCATAAAGCAAAGGGTTAAATGTTTTTTAAGGGAAGTGCTATGATGTTTAAATTGTCTTTCTGAATGCATAAATAGATTCAGCCTGCTGAAAAACCCGTGAGACACATTATACAAACTTAACCACTAAAATCTGGAAATCCAACCATTCATTACCAAATTTGGAACAAAATCAAACAGAAAAAATAACCAAAACAACCACAAAAAATAGAACTTTTAGACTACTGTTTTTTTAACTAAATAAACCAAAATAAACCAAAGAAAAAGGAAAGGAATATATGTTGCTTGATATTCATAGAACAGTGGCTTAAGCTTGGTACGGATGGATGATTACCACTAAAAAGGCAAAACGATAAGGTGTTTGTGATTACCCATTGATGTTGATGTATTTTTTTTTTTTAATACTGCAGGGATAAAAGACCACAAGGATTAGCCCATCAACAAGCTCGGTACCCTACTGGATCTTAGATGTCACAAAGTTTAAGTATTTTATGTTAATGCCTTTGTGCTCCACATAAACATAGATACAATGACCTCGCAAAGAGGGATAAGGATATAATTATTCTATGACAGAGATGCATTGAGCTCGCGTGGAGGGATAATTATTTTATGACAGAGATGCATTGATCTGCCAAACTACACAGACTTTGTGCAGCAGTCACGTGCAGTGAGTAGTGTCAATTAATAAAACGTCCGCACTAGTTTGACTAGTGACTGATGGTTATTTATGTAATTTTAATTTCTCCAAATAAGTATGCTTTTATTATTATTGATGTTTATTTTTTATCAGATGTTTTCACATTCAGAAATAAAATTTAAATAATAGAAAATTACAATTTCTTTTAAATTTATATTATAGAATTTTGATGAAAAAGACTAAAATATGGAATAGGTAGACAAAGTTTTTTTTTACAACTCAACTTAGTTTTTACTAGTAACTAATAATTATTTATGTAATTTTATTTTCACAGATAAAAATACTCATTATGTTTGAATAATATTTATTTTTTACCTTTTAGTAAAATTTATTATAATTCAATTTTCAAATTATAATGAAGATATCCATTATTCAATCGCTATTTGTGAATATAAATAGATTTATCAATATTATTAAAAAAAATCATACCACTTGAAATAACTATAATATTATATTTATCATATAAATTCAAATTAATTATTTATTTATTAATTAATTATTATTTAATAATATATTTTTTCAAAAATCCAATTAATATTTATCACTACAGTCGACAACAATCTTCTGGTCCCCAATATCCAGCATGCTAGGCAGCATTGAATGTTACTGCAGGTGGATTGTAGATTGTGAGATTTGAATTGCTTTCGGATACAAAGATCTACAATCCAGTGTGGTTGCTTTCAGATTAAACAGCCTACAATTCACCTGTCCCAACATTCAATGCTGCATAGCAAGCTAAATATTGCTCGCCCAATCTAGTAGAAACATGCACTCTCATCTTCAATAATACCTAACACTATGAAACAATCACTCTCAAGGTGTCTCATCTTTGGCATTTAGTTCACCAACACATTGCCCGACTATTTGAATATCTAAACATCAATTGCGTTCCATTTGCTCTTCTCACCTGACATCAAATCCAACTCCTTCCATGGAAGAAATAGAACATCCGGTAAGCACAATTTTAATTTTAGATTAAGGGAAGAATTCAAACATGGACCAAGCCACCTCTATATTGCGTAGCTGGACTTATGTTACAGGAAGACTACGTTCGGCCAAACCCTCGTGGGCTCTTCAAAATGGTTGTATGTTTTCTCACATCGTCTTTCAAGTAGGACAGGTTATTAGGCTGTGCACCCATTGAAAACTGAACAATAAAACTTTGTTTGTTTATGTTGTTAATTAACATTTTTAGGAAGCTTTTGGAACCACTGTTTGACTCTAGATTCTCACTCTCCAATCTTGCCATTTGGCCTAATGCTACGGCCTTTTAATCCCAAAATAATCAACCGTCTCCGTTAGAAACAAAATTTCCAATGAAAAGGGAGCTTTCATAATAATATATGCAGATTCCTGATCTCTTAATATACGCAGGTCCTGAGCTTTCATAATAATACATTTGAATCGGGATATTTTTATATTATTCTATTTATGTTATGTTTTCTGTTGGGTGTAGTCTAAATGTTTAATTTTTTTTTGTTGTTTTTATTGGTATATTTTTTAATCAATTTTTACTGAAATTTCTTCAAAAATTGTTGGAACTTCATATTTCAGTGATTGATTATGTATAATTAGAATGCTTTGAGCATTTTTCAGGATGCTGAATCTATTTATGCATTCAAAAATGCAATTTAAACAACAAAAAATGGTGATTTCACCAAGATCTGTTTAGCAAGATTCAGTTGAAAAAGTTGAAAAAATCCAATCTTTAAACAAAAGTATTCCAATTTTTGGGGAGTTAGAACATAAATAACTATTTTTTGTTGTTCAAAATCCATTTCTGAATGCAGAAATAGATTCAGCTTACTAAAAAAACCATGAGACACTAATATTATATAGAAATAATCACTGAAATCTACTAATCTAACAATTTCTTGCAAAATTTATAGCAAATGTACCCAAAAAAAAATCATCATTTAAATATTTAATAGAACATTTAACCTAAAGCATTCATATATATCTACCCTGTAATATACAATTGTTCCCTCAGTGGGAGATGAAGATTGGTGCATTTAAATTGAAAACGCCACTTGCATTTTCCACTGTTGTGTGCACTTTACTTTATAAATGAGATGATTCGGAATCGTTAGATTGTAATGCGTACAACTCAGCATCACAATGATGTACTAAACACATTTAACCAAAAAAAACAGCCAAAAAAAACAGAAAAGTTAAAAAAAATAAACCTGATGAACATGGGATAAGGAACACTCCTGTAGGACTAGCAATATACAGTTTTTTATACAATTTTCAATGCTACATTAGGTAGTATATACATCATCATTTATATTTAGTCATATTTATCAAAGTGATTCCAAAAAATATATATAGCAACATTGAACCTTGTGTAACAAGACGATTATTGCCTTGCCCTGATATCTTAGAGAATTGATTTAAAACAACTTTAGATTTAATATTTAATAGTATATATTTCACCTAAAACATTTAATACACGACTAAAAAAATACACATTTGATCGAATAAAAAAACGTTGATGACAGAATAACCCAAAACACCATCTACGAGAGGAGCAGTATAATGGCACTTAAATCATCGCGTTTTCAACTCCTTAATCAATGCTGCCTATGTTTCAACCATACAAATATGTATAACTCTTTTATTAAAATGATAAACTTAATGCTTTGTAATTTTTAAGAACTCGGCACTAAATCGATGTGTTAGTGTTTTTTTTAATTTTTTCAAAATATAACATATTAATATTTTTTTAAGGAAAAAAATTAAAAATTTTATTTGTATAAAAAATATTAATTTTTTAGTTATTTAAAATGTGATATAAATAAAAATATATATAAATTTATATTATATTTATAAGATTAAAATTATATTAATAATATACTTTTTATTTTTTATCTTTTATAAAATAATCTTTAATTTTTTTTTTCCTTCTTCTTTTTAACTTTTGTCACAAAGAAGATGCACTAACTAATATAAATCTGATGGTGAGATATCATAACTCTTAAAAGAACCACATCCTTATCTAATTGGAAGGTATGAATTTTATGATATGGAATCCCTATATATATTTCTTCTATTTTATCCCCAACCCCTCACAAAGAAGTAGTAGACTAATTTACCTTATTTTCATTAATTAAAATGTATCTCTAAAATATATTCCTCCTGACGAAGGTCAATTTCTGAGACTCCTGCTGAAGTTGATGAATACCAAAGAACCCTTGCGTTACACGATAAGGAAAAGTACATTCACATCCAGTTTCATTTTTGGTTAATTAAAATCGGTTTGATTTATTTGTTTTTTGAAATGTTGGTTATTTAAGTTTTTTTAAATTTCAAAAATTTTAATAGTAAAGTTATATTATCAATGATATATTATTTCTCCAGAAACTTAGATTCTAAAATACTCTATTTTAAATTCATTCATTATGCAGATTCAAATTAATGTTTAGACTCATTCATGGAACATATTCTATTTTAAATTCATTTATTTTAATGTGGATTCAAATTTCTAAGCGTATTCAAATTCGGTCATTGTACAGATAATTAACATGGAAAAAAATTAATGTTTATGTGGAAGAGATTTACAACTATGAACATTAGTGAAGAGAATTATGATATGGGGCGACCTATCATTTAGAACCATTGGAAGGAAAAGATCAGCACATTAGGTTTTGAAACCTTAAATTTCATGCATATCTAAAGACAGTTTAATAAAATTGTGGACAATGGATCTATAGTTAGATCTGGGGAACTACATATTCTATAAGGTGACACTAACCTTATAAAGTTTGATAGACAAACAAAGTGACCTTAGAATTACACAGACAAAAAAATGTAGAAGAAAAATGTTTATTCCATTCATGGAAGAAACCACTATTATAAATTGAAAGTTTCATTTGATTTTAATAAGAATAACACTGAAACTGTTTTTTTCTTTTTAAAAAAAAAAAAATTACTGAGTGACCCACAAAATTGATTTCACCTAAAGCCGTGCTCTGTCATTTCTAGATTTTTTTTTTTAATTCAAGTTTATTTTGAATTAAATAAATACTTTCACTATTCAGAGGTATATTATATATTATAGTTTAAGTATTAAGAGGATCGTGCTTCCTTTGACCCACAAAATTGATTTCACCTAAAGCCCTCTCTGTCATTTCTAGATTTTTTTTTAATTCAAGTTTATTTTGAATTAAATAAATACTTTCACTATTTAGAGGTATATTATATATTATAGTTTAAGTATTAAGAGGATCGTGCTTCCTTTCACCCATGCTATGAAAATGCATATTGTCAACTTTAATTTATAGGTAATTATGGATTTGATATTTATGATAAATTATAGATATCATTTTTTTTTTAATAATGAGATTATATATATATATATATATATATATAAAGGATTTAATATTTAGTTTTGTTTATATAATAAATTTAGATTTAAAAAATTAGATAGGAATTATAAAAAAATAAAAAATAAAAATTGTATTTATGAAAAAAATAAAAAAAATAAAAATTAATATATTATAATAAAAACATCAAATAGAAAATTATATTTAAAATAATAAATAGAGTTTAATTTTCAACTTAATTTTACTTTATAACATAAAACATAGTAAGAAAATATATGTTTTTCAATTTTATTATATGATTCAAATTCTCCACAACAACAAATATGTTATTGTATATAAATAACATATATATGTTATTGCATTTTTTAATCTTAATAAGAGTAAAATAGTATTTATAAACTTATATCAACCACTTTTAATAATGTAGTTGTGTTCCTTGAATGGGGTGTTTCTTGACAATACAAGTGGACAGGCCACGAGGACGCCACCTAGCCAGACAGTCAAACAGCTGGCGCACGATGGAACTCCTCCCCCCAGCACATCACCTCAACAATTTAGCTCAAACACCGCCACCCTTCAAAGCACTCAAGATGGACGTCTCTCCCACGCGCTCGATGACCTGCAGTGTGAGAACGCGCATGGCGTCGTGCAAGTCATGTCACAGCTCATCTCCTCTCCCCCGTTTTGCTGCCCCAACCTCCAAGAATGGGAGCATTCTCCCTCTTTTGACCTCCAGAGCTCTCCCTCTCCCTCTCTAGAGCTTTATCATTATTCAGCTTTATGTCCTCTTCCCCAAGATAGCGTCCCCCCTCACCATGCCCTGTCTGCAAGGTAAACCAAGGCGAGGAGCCGCCTGGTATGCTACCAGGGGAAATGAAATGCCCCACTGCAACCACACTCCAGATTTCAATGCCCTCCTCGCTATAAATCCTTCCATAGCTTCTGCACCCTTCATCGCTCCTGATCCCCTCATCGCTCCTACCCCTACAGAGCGAATTCTCGAAGATGACCTCCCTATCTTGTCTCCCATCGTAGCACCTTCTCCCGCAGAGCCAATTCTTGAAGCCACCCAAGACCTGTCGTCGCTTTCAAATCCTTATGGTTGTTGGGTAGAATGGTTTGAAGCCATGGGAAATTATCTCGGCTATGCACCCCCCCCTCTCTCTCCACCTCATCAAACACCTCCTCCTTCTTCCCCACCTCGCCACCCCAATGAAGCCACCTCTTCTCCCTCACCTCTTCCCTCCACCCCGCCCAACCCCCAACCTCGTTTCACCTGTGATAAATGCACGGATTGGAGGAAAATCACAGCATCACTGCTTGAATTGACCAAGGGACGGGAGGACATCAAGTCAGCCCTTCGGGACTTGAAGAAGAGAGATGCATAGCATTGGATCAGGGTGGACAACTTGGTGTCCTTTCTCCAGGATCTCCGATAGGCAATTGCAGCACACGACAAGGGAAAGATGAAGAAAACCCAGGCCTTTGCAGGCCCAAAATTTGGTCCAAGTTTCTATAGCTCCTTTGTTTAAGTTTTTTTTTAGTTAATGTTATTAAATCTAGCTCTATCTAGTTCAATTCAGTTTACAGACAGCCCTTCTCCCTACGAAGCATTGTAGTTTTTTGGCTATATAGATTAGCATACAAACAGCCTGTCGCCCTACGTGGCACTGTAGTAGTTTTTGCATGACAAACAAAGTCTCTTTTTGGACAAGTGTCACTCCTTTTTTGGACAAGTGTCACTCTTTTTTGGACTAGTGCCAATAGTGGTTTCCTAGTTGGACACTATTGACATGCAAGACAACCTGTTTGTAAATTTTTCAAGAAGACCCTAATATATTTACTAACTTACAAAAAAAAATAATGTAGTTATGCTAATTAAAATTATTTAACATAAAAATGATTTTATTAAAAAAATAGTAACCTACATATAATGTAAAACATGCCAAAGCTTTTAAATATAGAATGTGGACATGAAATTATTAAGATACCCTTTTGTTTATCAAATTGTACACCATTTTATTTATCAACTTTTACACTATCATATAAACTATAAAAACAAATGAACCCAATTTAATAACATCAAAACATTGCAATGGAATGTAAGGCATGGGAATATGCCAAGGGGAGACTCAAAATGGATTTCGCTATTTCCCAATCATGGATTCTATTAGTCTCTAATTTAATAAAGAAAGTAATCATCCATATTTTTTTTTTGAGATAAGAAAAAACCTTATATTAAAATAATATAACATTTATTTACAATACTAACAAAAAAGGATCAAAAACTGCCATACAAACTGTGCATTTTGTCCAACATATCAAATTACAACATTTGTGCTCGAAACATTAAGTCTCAAAATCTTGTCAAAATTACTCAAAAGAAAACCTATCCAATCCACAAGAACAAAAAAGTATGAGTCTTTTCCATTACATCATGCCTATTTTAATTGATTCTCATTCTTTCAAAATTTTATGTTTCTCCTTCAGAACTGCTACATAGAAAATTCCTTCCTCTTCTAGTAAAAGAGTTGTTTTTTATAGTTGGTTTGTTTCCTGATTGTATGTTCTATAAATATGTTGAGATTTAATGTGTAAATTCTCCACTCAACACTTTGATTCTTCTCATCCAAGGCAGAAGTGTAATCACCTGTAAATCATTCACATGGTTAAACCACTCTGTAATAACTTTTGAGTCTCCAAACAAGTGTAACATTGCAATCTTTTTGTAGCAAGAAAAATAAAGTAAACACCAAAGAGCTAAGAGGTTGCCCTTAGTATTAGTACCACTTCCACAATTCATTTTGATTTTGAAAATGCCTAACTTTTGACATTTTATCATTGCTCTAGCCCCACACTTTTCTCCCCTATCCTCAGAAGCACCATCAAAGAATCCCACTGCCCAATTCCAATCTATAAGGGGAGGCCTATCTATCCTACTAACCTTATGAGAGTTCGTTTCTTTAATTTCTCCCAAATCCTGTAGAATATTGTTACACACTTTAATTTTATTTAGTGGACAATCTTCAAAAATTGTTTGATTTCTATGTTTCCACACCTCCCAGCAGATAAAAGCATGTAGTTCTTTCGAGTCCTCCCTTTTTTTAATCCAGTTTTCAACACACTCTACCACCTGCTCTCCAACCCAAGCTCTTTCAAGATTTAATTCATTTTGTATTGAATCCAAAATACCTTTTGTGAAGCCACAATCAACAACAAGATGTTTTATATTCTCCTCATGAGTTCCACATAATACACATCTGCTTGGTCGTAAAAAACCTATTTCATATAAATTCTCCCATGTGAATATTCTCTCCTCAAGCACAAGTGACATAAAAAGTTCAATTTTAACCACCTCCATAACTCACTATACCAGGTAACTAAATCTACTACTACTATCTCCTCCCATTGAAATTCATAAGCTTTTTTTTATGATACATGTCCTCCTTTTGTATCCCAAGACCACAAAAGTAAGTCTTTTTCATTATTCAACTCAAATCTCGATCCCTCTAGTCCTTTAACATAATTATTCCACTCCTTTTTAAGTTCACCTTCTAAGCCTAGATCCTCAGTATTTTTCCATCTTGAGAGCCTTGAGTTCTACACAACCTGATTCCTAGCTTGTGCCAGAAAATGTATTCCTTGTACCTTTAAAGCTAGAATAAGGTTCCTAGACAACTTAAAGTAATTATGAGACCCTATCAAAGGATCAACACCAATTCTCATCCCCCTCCCAATTCCAGGTTTCTATACCATAAAGTCAGTTATAATGGATAATGAAGAGGTTAGAGCTCTCCATATATTGGAAATGTCATTCCAACTTTTCCTTCCATCCTTGATCCACTCTACCATTGTTTTCTTCTTAAGGTACTTTTTAAGAATCACCTCATGCCATAGACCTAGTACCATTAAGCACCTCCATAATCTTTTTGTAGATAAATCTTTCCCAAAAGTAAAGATATTTTTAATGCCCCACCCACCCAACTTTTTGGGTTTAGCAATTTTATTCCAACTTATCACGTGTATCCCTTCTTTTATCTTTTTACGAGTCCAGAGGAAACTAAAAATCTTTCTTCTTAATATTTAATATACTTTTTGGAATTTTTGCAAAAGACAACCAATAAACCGATATACTTTCCAGAACATCTTTGACTAATGTTACCCTTCCCCCTAGGCTTAACCATCTATGACTCCAATTAGCAATCCTTTTTTCAAATTTTTTTACTAGCCAATTCGAGTCCGAAATAATATAACAATTAGGTTTCAAAAAGCACCCTAGATACTTAAAACCAGTATCCATTGGTTTTACTTCAAAGTGCCAGCTTTAGTAAGGCTAAATCCTCTTCTTCCCACCCTCCTTCTAGAAACAAGGATTTCTGTGGACTAAAATCCATACCTGTAGCTTTAAAAAATAATGTCAAATCGTCCTTAAATACATCCCACTCAACAATGTTACCATTACGAAACAAGATAGCATCATCAACAAATATCAGATGAACAATATAGATCCATCTTCCAATGATAACCCTGTTAATTTCTTCTCCCTTATTTTCTCCTCAATAGCTCTACTCAACCCTTCAACCAATAAGAAGAACAATAAAGGAGACAAAAGACACCCTTGTCTTAAACCCCTAGAACTCTTAAAAAAGGATGTAAGCTTACCATTAACCAAAACAACAATCCTCCAAATTTATGTTAACATGTCCATTTAAACTTTTTTTTTTTTTTTCTTTAAATGTAAAAGAGTCATCAACTTTCTTATATTATGTTAACAAGCGTTTATCATAACTGAATTAATTTAAGAGGATTTTCAAAATTAAGATATTAAAAAGAAACTTTTCTACACAATATTACATGAAAGGAGATTTAACCATTCATTAATAATTAATTATAATTCAATAAATTTAAATAAAACTAAAATAAATTAAATTAATTTACTAAACTAAAACATATTTAATAATGAAGTAACATATACACTCGGATGGGGTGTGAGTCGTTGGGATGAGGGACACCCATGTGGTACCTCAAGCGCCAATACGCCAACTACCTGCCATCCATCGTGGGCAGGGATCGAAGAGGTGTACCAGCTGACGCGAGATGAGGGACGCCAAGGGAAGACGACATTCACCAACGCTAAGCATGATGGTTGAGATTATGACCTGTAAGGTACCCCAAATTTCATGAAATTAAAAAAAAAAATTGATCCTGGAACTAAAATCTATAAATCAACAAATTGTTCGTGATACATGAAAATATTTCTCTTATATATATAAGACATTGTTTGTACCCATCAACGTTTTAATCTGTTGGACTATCCATCCTAATACTCTTAGGAAGTTTACTTTCCAACAAAAATAACTTATTGTTGCTAGCATTAAAATAAAACATAGCACTTTTATTAGATTAATTCATAAATCTACTTTACCCTTCTACTGAACTTAAAGCCACACATTTGATTGTATTGTTGAATTGGTAACTATGACTACCAAGTTCCATAACATAAGGCTCATCACATAATATATTAGGGTTACCTCATACCCATGTTATCCATGCTAATGAATGTCATAAAATATGTTATAATTTATGTTAGTTTTACTATGTTAAATAAATTCATGTAAGAGGACTATAACATAAGGTTATGACCCTAACAGATTAGGAGACATCACTTTCATAGTTCATAGTCCATGCACTAGGGTATTAACATATCCATACCATAACACTTTCCATAGTATAACATCTATGTTTGAAGTGGCATATGATTCACACACTACGCATGAAGTTAACACCTAGCGTGCATGATAACCCTATCCACCCAACGCATAGTTTTAAACCTATCACCCATCATTTATGTGGTTCAGAAACAAAAGGAGGTGGATGACAGGTCACGTATGAACCTAGGTTATTCTATCTTGTAGGAATTTACGTTCTTGCCAAGCCATTAATGGTGATAGGCATGTCCAATACCCTCCTGAACTTTCACTATAGGGAAACGCCCAATGTGGGCTCGCCACTTCCGTCAATTCACGTGGCAGATATGTGGGGCGAACATTCGCTCTTACTCCGCTACAGAGGGGCTCGAGGTATCAATTGTTCTTCGTAGTTGCCTCTTTAGTTTTTTAAAACATTTGTCTCTACATTGTATATGACCGACGATTGCATTTGGCTCTATAATAGCATTCGACCCTTATGGAGAGTGGTATCA
Source organism: Picea engelmannii (assembly GCA_009831015.1). Taxonomy (NCBI): domain Eukaryota; kingdom Viridiplantae; phylum Streptophyta; class Pinopsida; order Pinales; family Pinaceae; genus Picea; species Picea engelmannii. Next base: position 472,607 of record ML779677.1, on the reverse strand, counting down.
AGGGCGCTCTAAAGTCTCTCCACGGGCGTAGTAAGTACAGTGTTATCTCCGTAATATAGTTTAAACGGGTTCTCTGGAGTTATGCGTTTCCTTTACCATTGTGCTTTGTACCACCCATTATTCTTGTAACATAATATGTTCACTGTGTAATATCATTTTTGCAAGCGCTCTCTGTTTGGTGAAAAGGGTTTTTGAGAAAAAGTTTCTAATGGGTGCATACTTCATTTGGTTGTATAACACATTCTTTGTCTATACAATGTATGCTCACTGTGGAATATCTTTTATGTCTATGAAATGCATGTTCTTTGTGGAATGTCTTCTCTATCTATGTAATGTATGTTCTCTATGGAATATCTTCCCTATCTATGCAATGTATGTTCTCTGTTTTCTTGTGTATGGGAATAAAAACCATACGATATTGTGCCTTTGGATGTGCTCGTCTCGATTTCCATGGTGGTAATTATTTTCCTGCATGTTAGGTAAATTCCTTTGAAAATGAACACTCAGGTTTGGTGGTTGTTATTGTTTTTTTCTCCTCTAATCACTATCTATATTTAATCTCGTATCTTCGGGTTCCCCCCTGTCAAATTGTGATCAATGTGGTTATAATTTAAACTCTCTGCAATTTTCTCGTGTGAGTTTTAAGTCTTTACGGAGTTGTTATAATCCATGACCTTTGTCTTGGAGGAGTTGTGTAAGGAGTTAACCGTTGGTTTGGGACCTATACAGGCCAAAACTGGATGAAATTCATTGCCACAAGGTTGTGATATTAACTCTTACCTTTTAACACCCGGTCATAGCCTTCACATTGTCATATGCTTAGTGGATATGTTTCAGACTTCGATGATTTAACACAGTAATACAATTTTGTAATTACGCTCAATATTTTAAATGGCGAGGTTAAAACCCTTATTCGTCGAAAAACAACAACGACGCTTCTTGTATGAATTCAATGGTTAAGGAGTATCATTTTCAATAAGGAAAAACATGCTATGTCTGTTAAAACACTGACGTCTTTCAACCCCGCCATTTTAAAGTTGGCTCGACTGTTATAGTTCAATCTGTTTATAGTTTGAGAAAAAATTCTTCGACCACTCTACTTAGAATAAAACAAGGTCTTCTTATTTGACTAAGACTAGGCTTTCATTCGATTTTAATAAAGAATTATTTCCTCACTGGAATCTTCATACACACAGATTGCCTTTGTGGTGCTTCACGATTTAAAATCCTTTCTATGTTTATTACCCATATATATGTATATACATATCCAGATCGCATTTTGTAAATCTTTGTCCTTACTTCATACTTCAATGCTTCCTTTAATGTAAGTATTATTCCCATATGTGGATAAAGGTTGCTATGTTTTAATATGTTAGTTCTCATAGTATTCTTTGGCCCTCTGTATGAAGTTTGGGTATTTTCCTTCGAAGTAATACTTGTTGGTTATTATAACCCTACTCTTTATTTATGTCGGTATTCCTCTTGTATATATGCTCTCTGTATGTTATAAACTACAGGATATCAAAGTTACCGAACTTAATTAGAAGTTTTTTTATGTTTTATTACTTGCATGAGTAATAATTTTGTAGGTATATAAACTGATGATGGGTCCCTTTGTCTTACGAGGGAACCCATCAGATGGATTATGCTCCCACTTCCCCTCCTATGTCGCGAATCGACTACTTCACAATGAAACACTGACCCTATGGCATTCAATCATGATCTCATATAAATATGCTTTGACTCTTTCATTTATCTTATTCTTTAATGTTTTTACAATAGTAAGTAGCTAATAATCTTGCATTACTCCTTTGCAGGTTGGGGAAAAAGATCGTGCTCTTGGTGAAGAATATTGGCCTGTCCACAAAAGGTATTCAAGTTCCATATTTCTTCCACCAGTCCATGCGCACTCGCAGACAATTCATGTAATCTTTTAAATTTCTGTTTGGACTAGCTATGGAGTTCTTATGTCTAAGGAACTCAAATTGTAACATTTTGGTCAACGATCTATTGACTGTAATAAATTAAATTTTGGCATATATTCTACAATTCAGTGTATCATATATCTTCCTTGGATAATAGATAACAGAAAGTATTTGGGTACTTTTATTCTTTATACTCAGCGTAATAGTAGAACAACAATACATCATGTTTATACTTTTATTTTTGAAGTATTTGATTATGCCCAGTAATGTACATCAATCAAGAATATAGATTCATAATGGCCCAAATGCACACACACACACACACACACACAAAACATTTATACTTCAAATAAAAACATCGCTCCAGGTATTCTTACACAGTGGTAATCCATAATCTATTATGCTTGTACACTCCATTTTAAATCGATTTTACTTATTTGTACAAAATGAAAAACATTTTAACAATGAGATAATATCCATAATATAACATCAAAAATAAGGTATATAGCTGAGATACACATCTGAATATTGATGCTAAGAAACAAATGGAACAATGACATTCCACCCAACCGTAGAAACAAAACAACCACGATCATTTTTCTTGATCACCCCCTAGCCTGACCATGAATCCATAAGGTAAAACTAAGTCATCCTCCTTATCTATTGTCACACTCAACAGATCAAAAAGTGATTTGCCTCACACCATATGTCCTCATAAAATAAAAACCATTGCCAATCCCCAACATACTAAGCAGCGTCCTCCCTCCCACATATGTTGTATTTATCTTGTGCCTACATCTTTCCATTCCTTTCCCTCCTTCAGAAATTCACAGCTTTACAAATCCCTGATTTTTAGGGACTGCTAGTGGCCAAATTCAACTTCTTCTACTTTTAAAAATCAGCTCTGAGTTAACTCAAACCTTTTCCCCACTCATGGAGTCATAATCAACTATTTTTAACCTGGTTGTTCCATTTGTCTTCCATTATTTAATTTATTAAAAAGTTTGTCTCATACATGTGTCCAACAAGTTAGGCAAGTCAAATATTTTCCCAAGAGTCATAAAATAATAATTACATAATCCAAAATTCTAAATTCGGATTTTCCATAAATGGAAATTTATTTCTAAATTTGGATTTTCCATAAATGGAAATTTATTTCTAAATTCAACTTGGAATTTAATTTCTAATAATTTTAGGATATCACATGAGGATAATAGAAGGGTGTCAGGGTTGGACAAAGAATTTTATGATGAAGAGTGAGGATTTGAATGAGAGCGAGATAAGGACCAGGTAGGAAATTCATTGTAGCAAGAGGTGGAGTTGTAGTTTTATGAGGCTGAACACGAGCTCTAGCATTAGAATGGGAATTTTGAAAACAATAGGCATTGTGGACTATTTTCCTTGGTGGAAATTCCACTCTGAGGAATGCTGGAGGAAATCTGAGAAATTTTAGTCGTTAGGAGATAAGTTGGGGCAAGCTCAAAGTCACTACGCCATCTCTAGTTCTTCTAGTATCTACTAGCACAAGGGGAATTAGCAGAGGAGGATTCTAAGAGGTTTACCAAGGCTTCAAGGAAGAGGGAGATTGACATCCCTTGGTTGCAGGGTAGGGGGTCAAGTGCATTCCACAACTGTTGACAACACCAGTAGTATGTTTTGGTTGATAGTGGGTTTCATGGAAAGTTTCAGGAATTTGCAAAGGAAGGTGGTGGGTTACTCAGGCATCAATAGGATACAAAGGAATCGAACTAGAGGTGGAAAGGGGAAGAATGAGAGGATGTGAGGTTTTGTTGGGTCACCCTCATCATCAGGATTGATGGCCCCAACTAGAGTAGTAGGTGTGGCATAGGAGGTAGGGACCCATTTCCAAAAACTCTGCACCAATTTTGAGAAGGAGGTGGAATAAGTAGAAGCGGCAGTTCAAAATAAGTGATTGACAACCTGAGACAAATAGATATTGAAGGAGGTGAAGGGATGGGTTCCCAACCTAGTCTAATCATGAAAAAGAGACACCAAATATTTCAAGCTCACAAAAACTTATTAGATCATGAAATATTTTGTGGGATAGGTTTTGGAAAAGAACCAAGAGGAAAATAGGGCCACCCTTAATGCCATTCATGTTTTTTAGGGTAATTTTCAACTTCTTTGTTGGGCGCAGTTCGAGATCAAGTTTAGAGTTAGACCAAAGGGGGAGAAGTGAGCTCAAAGGAACCAAATGGAAGGAACCTCCTGCTATGAAAGGTCGAAGGATAAGCCAATCATGATGGAAGATGATTAGTGAGCTCGAGGGTTGGACCAGAAAGATTTGAAGGGGAAGGAACCTCATATCCCAGTAGTTGGATATCGGTTTTGATATCAACGTCCCGCCTTATTCAAATCAATAATTTTATCAACCATGATGGAGCACCCTAGATATATTTTCATTTTAAAATATTATATGATTATAGGTGTTGTAATATCAAAATCTCATAGTTTAGTTAAAAACTAAGGTGTTGAAGACTCTATAAGGGATCATGGATCTGGTTTCCATTATGGTAAACCTCCTCGTGATATGCTTGTAATTCTAGTTATATATAATATAAAAAATTAGTAATTCTTTTTGCTAAAAAAAATAATAATAAACCAACATATATACTTGTGTGTATCAAGAATACACTTATCCATCTCAAAACTTGAAATTGCGAGAGGATAAATTGAGGGAATTGTATAATACAAACAGATAAGGGGAATTGAGTGAACAATAGAGCTATGAACACAATTTCCAAGTAATCTTTTATGATGTAAACCCTAATTTTTATAAATTTTTCAGAGATATGAGTATTAGTGATTCTAAAACTATTATCTTACAAAGTATGTTATTATTATCTCATCATATGTTGCATATTGCTTTAATTTTTAATTAAAATTAAAAATGCTTCTATGAATGAAGAAAATCACACCCAAAATAGTATCGCGCACATAAAACAAACCAAGTAGAACCAATTCTAGCTCAATCCCTACACTATAGAATCTTCAAACATCATAAACAAATAAGCATATGACATTTGAATCTAAAACACATTCTATGGTTTGTGGTAAAATGTACACAGTCAAGCCATCAATGTTATAATGAAGGTTATTCCACATATTTTAGATGTTTAAGAATGCTTACATCATATGAATCACACAAGAACATCAAAGTTGTGTGCACAACTTGGCAAACTAACATCAATGACACCAAGCTCTATGTTAATGGAAAGATCTGTGGGAGGACCAAGCAATTAATTTATTTTCTTTAAAGTAAAATTGAACGTGTTAGTGATGTCAGTTTTGTACGTTCTATGGTTGAGGATATGCGCATGAATTGGTAACCTACTAGTGTAGGAAATATGTAATGTTATGAAATATATATGACTTAGTTTTCAAAAGGATTTAATAAGAACAATTTGGCATAGTTATGTTATTAACAAGACTATCCACTCCTCCTTTGAACCAACTTATTTGCCAATGTCAACTATCCAATGCTCCTTTGAACCATACTTCTTTGACCATGTCAACTATTGTATTATCGCCTAACATAGGAACACATATTGCCATTAGCATCATGGGTGTATAAAATAAGAAACAAATTCAAATGAAATGATTAAAAGGGACTTTGTTTCTATAATTAGTATAATTAAATTTTGATGGCTGTATAAACATTGACATTGATAATAAACAAATTCAAATGAAATGATTAAAAAGGACTTTGTTTCTGTAATAGTATTAAATTTGGAGGAAGCATTTCAATTAATAATAGCTTTTTATGATTCTAACACCGAGTATGTGGTTGAACATGTACATATGAATTTGTAACCCACAAATTATAGAAAATCTATAATTTATAATTAAATTTTGATGGGTGTATAAACATTGACATTTATAAGAAACAAATTCAAATGAAATGATTAAAAGGGACTTTAATGTGGTTGAACATGTACATATGAATTTGTAACCCACAAATTATAGAAAATCTATAATTTATAATTAAATTTTGATGGGTGTATAAACATTGACATTGATAAGAAACAAATTCAAATGAAATGATTAAAAGGGACTTTGTTTCTATAATAGGTATTAAATTTTGAGGAAGCATTTCAATTAATAATAAATCTGTATGATTCTAACATTGATTATGTGGTTGAACATATACATATGAATTTGTAACTCACACCTTATAGGAAATTTATAATATCTATCTATTTATCTATATAGAGAGAGAAAAAGAGACTACTCTATTAACTCATAAATGTTGTTATAGAACCCACACAGTATAGGAAATCAATAATATATATATATATATATATATATATATATATATATATATATATATTAGTTGACTACTCTATTGACTCATAAATGTTGTGATAGATGGAAGATGTTATTTTCTTATTATAATGATTGTATATTCTCTCTAAAGCTTGCACTATGTAACATGATGTGGATGTGGATGAATGTTTAGTTACTACTATATTATAATATTATTCTTAACTTTTATAATCATTATTTTGAGGTTACAAATAAATATTAAAAATTTTAATTCATATTAATATTACTTAGTTTTTAAGTTACAAAGAAATATTTAAAAACTAATTTCTTATTAATTCTTTCTCTTCATGTTCTTCATGTTGCAGGTATTATTAGTAATCTATTTTTCATTGTTCTATTAATGCATTCATGGAAATCAATGCAAATCAAGCATTTTAACGAAAGTTTTGAGATACTCATATAATTTTCTAACTTTTATTTTTTTTTTATCCTAAATTTTTAGTTTGAGGTTTTATTTGGCCTAGGCATTGAACTACATTGTCTACCTAAAACTTAGGTTAAAAGATACTTTTACTTAATAATTTTTTCCAAAAAGAAGTAATGCTAGAAATAATCCTAACATTACTTCTCCAACATTAAATGTTTGTTTTCTATAAGAATATAGAAATAATCCTAGCATTAGTTCTCCAATATTAAATGTTTGTTTTGTATAAGAATACTTTCCGTACTTTCCGTACCGACAACGTGGTTGTGAGTTCAACATGGCTCTCAGTTTAATGGAAATGTGGCTATAGGTATGTTGGAGATGAGCCACATCGTTCACCTAAAACTTAGGTTAAAAGACACTTTTGCTTAATAATTTTTTCCAAAGTGAAGCAATGCTAGATATAATCCTAGCATTTGTTCTTCAACATTGTTTTCTATAAGAATACTTTCCCTACTATGATCTTGAAATGATTTCCAGGGACAACTTGGTTGTGAGTTCAACATGGCTCTTAGTCTAGTGGAAATATGGTTATAGATATGTTGGCGATGAGTATAACATGCATGATTTTCTCTTTTTATCCTACCTTATTGTGTGCCTTTCTCTTTTTCTCCCAATCTAATGATATTGCTCTTCTTGTTTTCTCCTCTCCATGAACTTTGCCCCAGTTTTGCATTCTTTTTTTCCTCTCCATGAATTATGCTCTAGTTTTGCATTTGGTTTAATAGAATATATGATTTGTGTATGTTTGTTCAGGATTTTTCCAATTCCTTATGCATGTTATTGCAACATATAAACAACAGAGAATAAGTAGATGAACAATAGAAAATAATTGCAGGTGAACAACATATATTCAACTACACAAACACGCCTATTTTTTACTTATATATTTGTCTACATATTATTTTCTTAATAATTTTCTTGAGTGTATTTATGATAAGTATTTTTAAAGCTTAAATTTTGGAATAAAGAACTTAATCCAATAAATCCAATGTTCATAAATAAATATCTATTACCCATTGTTTTCATATACCAAATCTAGTGACCTTCATGTATGGCAATGAGACCCATCTGTTATGCTCAATACATTGTCAATTATGGTTTTTCTTATACAAAATCTAGTGACCTTCATATAAGGCACTGAGACCCATATAATATAATGACCTTCATATAAGGCATTGAGACCCATATATTATAGTCAAGCAGCCCAAACCATTTTCAATATGGTTACACTTGCATATTTTAGTCACTTTTTCAAAGATTGGATGATATGATATTTTTCAATCTCAATCTCATATTGTAACTGTCTAGTTTCGATAAATTGTTAGAATGAGAAAAATAAGATATTGTAACAGTATAGTTTCTATAAAATTGTTAGAATGAGAAAAGTAAATAGCACTACTAGCTTCAAACTTTGCTGCAATTGTTTCCTTATTGAATTTTTGTCACGTTCAATCGATTTGTTTTATAATATTTTAAGAACCAGTATGATACACTCTCTCTTTGATTTATGATATTTTAAGAACCAGTATGATACACTCTCTCTTTGATTTATGATATTTTAAGAACCAGTATGATACACTCTCTCTTTGATTTATGATATTTTAAGAACCAGTATGATACACTCTCTCTTCTCTTCTGTAGAGGCTAAGGTTTGGATAGATCCTATATTATATAAGGTAGCATGTTAATCTATGACTAATTTAGCACAGCGTAGAAAATCTACAGACTTAACTTATAAAACACATGGACATACTCAAACAAATTCATTGGAAATCCCATACTTGTAAACCTATCTCTGGAATATTTGTTGTGAGAACTTTGTCGGTCTTCATAGATAAGGGATGTTCTTCTGACTATCTGGTAGGTACTTTTCTTGCAAATGAGCGTTCTTTGGGCCATATGGGCTTTCTATACATAGCAGTAGATATCACGAAGATAAAGTTATTAGGAATCAATCCAAGAGTCATCATGAAAGTCTATACTAATTGAATCCACGTACAAATCGCATTCCAATTAGTCCTCCCTCCATTCATAAGTAGGCGGATAAGCGTCTGATATATCTGAAACTTTCTCGCTCCGATAAATTCTTGCAATGGAATTTTTGGGTATGTGTGAATTAATCAACATCAGAAGGACAGATGTCAAATGGTGCCATGAAGACAAACACTTCCTAATAGTAGAAACAACTAGTTCAAGACTACTGTTACATCCATTCAATTCCTGACATTCTACAATCAATTGAGCAACATAGCCCGAACGGGAAATGAATAGACCTATTAGCAACTGTGTGGTCCTTCCCCTCACTCACATAAGTCAAAGAAGCACAACAATATAATGTTGATTGTCTTTGGTTCTAGTTCAAAAGGATTACCTAGGCTCTTGAATACGAACAAGAGGAATGACACAGCTAATGGAGGACATATCTCAATGCCCACTGTTGGAAATGTATCAGAAATGTATCATATCGTCCCTGGATTTAGGATTCATACATAGGGCTCGATCTGGATCTCGCTCATCCAAGTTTAGGTGTGAACCCAGGGTTTCGAACTTACAACATTGTTTCTCCGGATTTCATTCAATATATTACCAAGGTTTCCATGTGTCCACTTAAATAAAACAGTTGTTGAGGTTGTGTGATATGCAAAGAATACAAGTTGATTTTTTTGCTATTAACTGATCCTAACAAGTGTACTTGGGTGCTTTGGTTTTTGACATGCACAATTGCTAATAAATTATATTTCTCTCTCCATCTTTAGGGTTTTGGGTATGAGGAATCATTTAGGGTTGGATTCATGGAATTAAAGATAGCCTCATTTATAAAATAGTATATTTTCGAACGGATTGGCTCTTTGGAAAGCGAAAATCCCTAGGAGCACATCAATGGTTTTCGTGAAGATTTCTTTCTCACCTTTACAAAACCCTCATTCCCATCACTTGCTTGAGAAAGCAATGCTATTATGAAGAGCCATGTTCTAAATGTCTTTATAAAATCCTTATATTATATACAGTTATCCGAATTGTGGTAGTTATGTCTTTTAGTCTAATTGGTTGCTTGATTCATTCATTGGTTTCATTTAGTTGAATAGGTTGGGGTGTTCCTTGAATTAACTTTTTATAGTGTTTCAAGAAGTCTATTTTGACATAATCTATTCATTTGTAGAACATAATTTTTTTTATAAATTAATATTAAAGTGAAAATTAAATTAAATAATATATATTTATATATAAAATATTAAGAATTAAAAATTGTGTAAATAAATATGAAATTAATACTTACAATTTAAAATATGATCCTTTTTATAAGATTAAATTATGTGATGAATAAGTGCAGAATATATCATAGAACTTATTAGGTCATATATATGGATGTGTTATTCTATGTCAAAACTATCGACACCAAAAGCCACGTAATGTGATCATATTCTTTGTTTTGGTCACATAATTTGGCTGCTGGCAATCACTGATACAAATTATATTAATTTGATTTGGGAGAAGGCCTGCGCATGAAAAAAATGTAAAAAATGCAACTTGATCTAGAGCTTTGCGACCTTTCTTGTCTATCATATTTTTAAGGTCCTGCAAACTTGAATACACTAGAACGAACCCTTATATATACAATATTAAGAATTGAAAATAGTGTAAAATGATTTGAGAAGTGATGAACATGCGCAGAATATATCCTAGAACTTATTAGGTCATATATATGGGTGTGTTATTCTATGTCAAAACTGTCGACACCAAAATCCATATATTGTGATCGTATTCTTTGTTTCGGGAACATAATTTGGTTGTTGGCAAGCACCGATACAGAAAATATTAATTTGATTTGGGGGAAGGCATGTGCATGAAAAAACTGAAACAAATGCAACTTCGTCCAGAGTTTTGTGACCTTTCTTGAATATCGTATTTTTAAAGTCCCGCAAACTTGAATACCCTAGAACGAACCTAAATAAGCTTATCTCTACACAACTTCATAGACGTCAAGATTCAATTTGTCTTTTTAAGTTCTGATTATGTGCTTACTATGCGATCGAAAGCTTAAGGTGTATTAAATAAACACCTCCATATAAAACACTTCTGAAGGAAGTTTTAAGTTGAGAGAAGGTTATCTCTATAAAATCTTTCGTAAAAAAAATCATGAAGCACTATTATGCAAAAAACTCTATAAATAAAAATCCAAAAAGTGTACCGTTTACAAAGTTAGCGCTAATATTTTGTAGCCAAATCGCTATGTTCTTGACAAAGTGTTGTATTGGAAGAGTAGAGTCCGGATTTGTATACCGTGATAAATTATATAAAAGCCTACAATGAAGCATGGAAATGAATTTCATAAAAAATGAGGACCCAGAGGCCATTCTGAAGACTAAAAAGATCATCCCATGTCATTTAACAACTCTGAAATGAGAACTATCAACGCTACCAAATGTGCACTCCAACCGGTGGTAGAGAAAAACCTAATCAACTGAAATATTGCATATGCCATGTTACGATACTATTTTATATGACTACATGGATCGGTATGGAGTAATCGCGGGAGATCGATTTAGAGGGTACGTAAAAGAATTAAGAAATGTTGGCACAAACTGAAGGAAATGCTCTATTTGACACAAAGATAGCTGGAAAATGCAATTGGTAAATATGTATTTAAAGTGAGAAATTATAGTGGATGACTGAACATGAGAGACTAAAGGAAATCATGAAGGATAAAAGATAATACATAATCATTAGGATCGCGAGACAACATCGATACAAAGATGTTCGCGCCTGATATACCTCGGGATCACCATTACCTTCAGGAGGGTCTGGCATTTCTCTTACCACTGCAACTGCACTAGTTTTGAAGCATAAAAAGCAGGCTCTATCAATCTTGAGAAGGATCTATAAACCAAAAAAATGGATTTAACTCAACACTTTCCAATTCCACACATTCCAATCCTACTCTCAAAGATAAAACAACAAAACACCTTCTCACACATTCTCATGCCCCAACACATAATTCTTAGACATGTAGAGCGCAAAGCATGAACAGTTAAAAACACTATTCGGAGTCTGCAAAGTGATCATTTCGAATATTAGATAAAAGACTACCGGCAGATCCTAGGATGAAAGCTTTGGAACACCTTCTTGACCTTTATATAAATGAGTCTGATGATTTTAGGTTATCATGAAAATGGTATGATGTGCGTAACATAACTATCGTGACTCAACGAACAATTGCATGTGACTCGTTTAGTACAATAAATTTTCACATGAATTCTTAAGTATAACAACATGAACTCATGTCATTCATTTGGTAGAAAATTAGAATCATTTCATATATCCATCACACCGGAATTAGATGGAAGCTTTGATCTGTGAACCAATGCATTGGCACACATAAATGGATGGTCAATGCGGCATCACTCGGTGAATTTCCGTTTGCGTTCTCTCCAAATGGGATTCTTGCTACTCCCTAATCTAGGGTTTTTTGAGTGGTCTCTACTTCCTACTCTAGGGTTTCTCTGAATTTTCAAGAGGGTAAGCAAGTGGATCTTGCACTGTCTAGGATCGATCAAGAAACTAAGTCTGATTGACTCTCTTGTTCTATGTTAGACCCCAAACCCACTTACACATGTCCTTTCTCCAAAGACACAAGTCGTATGAGACCCGCGGGCTCTCTCTTGAGCGTTATTCAAACCCCAATGCCAAATGGGTACTAGCTCTCCTCTGGCTAAGCCCTTTCCTTCACTTGACCACTGCTATGACCACTCGGTTGATCAAAAGGCACGTCTCGACTTCGCGTATCAGGTCTTCGCATGTGAGTCACCCCGACTCTCCCGACCTCTAAAACCCCGAAATACCAATATTTTGGAGTGCCAAATCAATGGTCCACACAATTCCCTCAATCCAACGGTCCTGGTCTCCTTTTCGTCTATCGGGACTTTGCGTTTCGCGAAGTTGGAGGACCTCTCACCTCCCTTCTCCTGATATCTGAACTCCCATATCTCCCTAGGCAACTAACGGTCCAGATCTCTCCTTGATCCGACGGCTCTGATCAAATCACGACTTCACGATTGAGTTCTTATAACTCTGCCTTTGACTTCTCTGTTTCACGAGTCAGCGAAACACTGATCTCTCACCACGTGCCCCCCTTGATGGACGGTTCTGATGATTTTAGAGCTTCGTAACCCTGCTCCTCCTGTGTTCCTTCAAGGCTTATCATTAGTGCACTTTACCTTGATCGGGTGGCTACAATTCTTTTGCGCTCAGACCGAACGGATGAGATCTTTCCTCCTATGCGTTTTCTCCTCGCAATCTAGACGTTGATCGAACGATTCAAATCTTTCCCCTTGGGCTTGCATTTTCTTGAGACTTAAAATATTTTTGAAGGATTCAAAGGCCTCGACCTTTGTCCTTCATGCAAATCCGTTTCTTGGATCTCATTAACACTTATGAAAAATGTTATTCCTTCTGAGCTTGGTCTTGTGAAGACTTCGACTTCCCGCGCACTCTTTTCATTTCAGGAATTTCGATAACTCAGATACGAAGGATTTCTCAAAGATAAACTCCTCTCGCCCTCCTCTCGTCCTCCTTTTATGGTTCTTCAACTTCTCGCAAAGTCCCTTTGAAACTTAGCTGAATTTTGGATCTGTTCACTCCTTGCACCAGATCTTGACACAAGGTTTGAATTCTTGCGGATGACCGTGCATGCCTTACACTAGTCTCTTTACACTCCTTGCAAAGGGAAAAGTTTCGTGCTATCTCTTCTGAGTTTTGGAACTGAAATAGATTTTGTCGACGCACTCCTTGCATTATGTGTGCACACTTTGCACCACTCGTCGGAAGAGAAACAATTGAAACTTATCCTAACATTCACAATTCCATCTGTTCATAACGAAATTCATTCATTCATTCATGAAAACCCAATAACACGGAATTGAAAACAATGTCTACCCTATGCATTGGGTCAATTTTCCTCTGTTATATTCAAAAGTGAAAATTTGTTGCAACTGTAAATGAACACCAAAAAACTCAAAAACTCAAAAATCTCCTCCTAAGTTGCACCTATCTAACTTGTAATTATCTAATCTGTAGCGAGCCTCATTTGGGCGTACAAAACCTCTATTTATCTAAGAGGGATCTTAGGGTTTCCCCTGGATACTTGTCTACATCACAACATATCCTACGACCATTTTAGTGCAATCGCATTCCAGAGCCAGAGTGGAAACTCCACTTCGCTCAAGTGTGCCTCAAAGATTTTTTCGGCACTGAGTTAAAGAGGATTTCAAAATATCGGCTGAAACTGCAAGTGTTAAGGTCTCGTATAGATTCTCGAATGCTGATAGGTCTTGCTCTGCATGCTTACCAGCAATGCTCCTGCATCATACTCCCCTTCACAAAAATTCATGGACTCATGTCCATGAACTCCTGCACTGACTTTCCATGCTTCTGAATGGCAGTTTCATTTTCCCAACGAGCATCTTCTGTTGTGTGTCCCTTCCACTTGACCAGATATTTAAAATACATCTTCCTCCTAGTCTTTATGTCAATCCTCTGATCAACAATATTCTCCATCTGTGGTTTCTCTTCTACATGCATTTGTTTCTCCCACTGAATCTTCGCCTAATCTTTCGTTCCCTCGGTGTCATGTTCCCTGTAAGGATACAGGTCTGAAACATTGAATATGGTTGATATGCCCACATAATATGGATGGTCAATCTCATAGGTGTTTGCATCAAACTTCTTCAAGATCTTACATGGCCCTATCTTCTTCATTTTTAACTTGTTATATGTTCCTCTAGGGAACCTTTCTTTCCTGAGATGTGCCAGAACCTGATCTCCTACTTCAAATTGAAGTTCTCTGCGATGTTTATAAGCTCTGTGTTTGTACTCTTGGCTAGAACTTTGCAACTGTCCTATGATCTGGCTATGGAGCCTCTGCATTTCTATAGAAAAATCTTCTGCTCCAGTGCTTCTGATCTCACTCTATTCTGAGTCTCTCAACTTAGATACTCCCCTGGGTTGCATTCCATACAATATTTGGAATGGGCTCTTTCCAGTGCTCTTGTTTGGTGAGTCATTGTTTGCAAATTCTTCTTGTGGTAGAATCTGATCCCACTAATTATGATGTTCAGTAACCAGACTCCTCAACAAATTTCCCAATATTTTCTTTACCACCTCATTCTGTCCATCTCTCTAAGGGTGATAATCTAAGCTGAAGGACAAATATATTACCAACTTCTTCCGTAGTGTTCTCCAAAAGTGACCAATAAATTTTGTGTCTCTGTCCGATACAATTCTTCTGGGCAGGTTGCGAAGTCTTACAACTTCCTTAAAGAACAGATTTGCAACATGCATTGCATCACTGGGCTTCTGGCATGGTATAAAATGTGTCATCTTTGAAAATCTATCCACCACCACAAATATGGAATCAAATCCTCTTTGTGTTCTTGGTAGTCCCAACACAAAATCCATGCTTATTGCATCCCAAGGCCTCTCTGGTATTGGCAATGGTTGATACAATCCAGTGTTATGTCTTTTTCCTTTTGCATGTTGGCAGATTCTACATCTGTTCACAAACTTTATCTCTTTTTTTCTCATACCTGGCCAATAGTATGAACTTCTCAACTGTGCAAACATTTTATCATGGCCGAAATGTCCATCCAATCCTCCAATATGCTTTTCCTTCAAAAGGTTATCCCTCATTGAGAATTTTGGTATGCACAATTGATTTCCCTTGAACAACAATCCCTCCTAAATCATATACTATGTCCACTGGCTTTTGTCTCTCAGCACAGGGTTCTCACGTGCTTCGTATGCTTCCTTGAAATCTGTATCATCACAATACATGTCCTTAAGGTGTTCAAACCCCAAGGTCTTCACCCGAAATTCCTGCAGAATCAAACATCTCCTGCTTAATGCATCAACAACTTTGTTAGCATTCCCATCAATATGTTTTATGACAAAAGTACAATTCTACATAAACTCAACCCATTTTGCATGCCTCTAATTCAATTTTTCCTGCCTAGTTATGAATTGTAAAGTCTGGTTATCACTATACAAGACAAATTCATGTGGGACAAGATAATGTCTCCATTTCTTCAAGGTTTGAATTATGGAATAAAACTCCTTATCATATGTGGAGTATTTTCTCTTGGTCTCATTCAACTTCTCACTGAAATAGACAACAACTATGTTATACTGGCTCAAAACTACTCCAATTGCAACTCCACTTGCATCATCTCTTACCTGAAATGACTTTTCAAAATTCGGTAAGACCAGAATTGGTCATTCTATTATTTTCTCCTTCAGTATATTGAAGCTCCTCTCGGCCTCCTCTATCCATTTAAAAGACTTGTGCTTCTTCTTCATTGTGTCCATCATTGGTGCACAAATTCCACTGAAGTCTCTAATGAACTTCCTATAGAAGCTTGTTAATCCATAGAAGCTCATTACTTCAAACATGCTCCTGGGTGATGGCCATTCTTGGATTGCTTTCACCTTCTCTGGATCCATCTTCAGTTCATTTGAAGAGATCACAAAACCCAAGTAAATGAGTTATGTCTTCATAAAAGAGGACTTCTTCAGATTTATCAACAACTTCTCCTGTTGTAGTCTTCTCATCACTAGCATTAGGTGCCTCAAATGCTTCTCTTTAGTCCTGCTAAAGATTAGTATATCATCCATATATAAAACCACAATCTTGCCAATGAAATATTTCAGTATTTCATTCATCAGCCTCATAAATGTACACGGGGCATTTGTTAAGCCAAAGGGCATAACAAGCCACTCATACAAACCTTCATTTGTCTTAAAGGTCATTTTCCACTCATCACCTTCTCTCCTCCTAATCTAGTGATTTTCACTTTTCAAATATATTTTAGAAAAGAAATTAGCTCCACTTAAACACTCCATTAAAATCATCCATTATTGGTAAAGGAAATCTACACCTGATGGTGATCTTGTTAATGGATCTCGAGTATGTAAACATTCTCCATCCTCCATCCTTCTTTGGACTCAATAAAGTTGGCACTGCACATGGACTCAAGCTTTCCTTGACCAAACCCTTCTCTAACAATTCCTGGACTTGGTTCTTTACTTCCTCATTCTCTTGAGGTGTCAATCTGTATGCTTCTTTGTTTGGCAGACTCACTCCTGGTGTCAAGTCAATATGGTGGCTGATATTTCTGATGGGTGGCAATGAGTTTGGCAGCTCATCCACCACTATGTCAGCGAAATTATCCAACAATTCATGAACTTCTTTAGGCAAATCATCCATTGAATTACTTGTAAAGATAACTCTTGGTTTCCTCACCACAACGAACTGCATATCTTGTTCTTCCTTGATTTATTTCAGGAGTTCCTTCCTACTCATGATAAGTATGCTTGTGTTGGATTTCTCTTTCACTTTATTCTCCTCTATTAGCAGCAACATGTGTGTTCTACCATTCTTCTCCAAGGTGTATGTATTTTTCCTCCCATCATGAATGACATTCTTGTCAAACTGCCATGGTCTTCCCAACAAAATATGGCATACATCCATGGGAATTACATCACATGGAATTTCATCTCTATATCTTCCTATCTTAAATTCCACCAAGCATTGTTTAGTAACCATTACCTGGTGTCCTTTATGAAACCATGATACTTTGTATGGATTTGGATGTGTAGTTGTCCCCAACTCCAATTTCTCCACCATCTCCATGGATACTAAGTTGTCAGTTCTCCCACTGTCAATTATCACCTTGCATACTCTATCCTTATCCTTTCAAGCTATTCTGAAGAGACTATTCCTCTGCACCGGCCTTTCAAATTCTGCCTCTAGTTTTAAGAGAACCTTTCTCAACATCAGGGATCTTCCATCCTCTACTCCTTCTTCTTCAACATCTCTTCTCTATGATTCTGAAATGTGAGCTTCACCTCCTCCTTCTTTCTTTTTCTCAGGGAATTCCCAAGACATGTGTCCTGTATTTCCACAAGCATAGCATCTTACTTCAACTCCTCCTCTTCTTCCTCTTCCTCTAGAAGCAATTCTTCCACCACCCTGTCTTTCTCGGGAACTTCCTCCTCTTTCCAAGTGACTGTGTGGTTTCTCAATCTCGTCCTCAAACTTATGTGCTCTATCATGGGTAACTCCCTTGATTTTGTTGGGGCTGGGCCTTTACCTCTTCCCCGCTGGATTTTCTTTCTAGCCAACTTCTCCTCTTCCTTCAGCACAAACTGATAAGCATCCTCTACTATTCTTACTCACATCATGTTGAGCTCATCCTGGATTTCATGTCTCAGGCCATTTATATACCTGGCAACTTTTTCTTCATCTCTCTCTCTTTGTCTTGTTTTAATGTTCAGCCTATAGAAATCCTCGGTGTACTCCTTAGTTGTCAGCCCTTTCTGTCTTAGGTTCTATTTTTTCCTGAACAGATTGATCTGATAATATTTGGGAATGAATTTATCCTTCAACTTGGCTACCATTATGTCCCAACTCTTTATCTTTTGTTTTCCTTTTTTTATTCTCTCAACCTGCAGTTCATCCCATCATAGTGTTGCATGTCCCTTTAGTCTGGTGACAACAAGTCTCACCCTTCTTTCCTCATCGATGTTTTCATAGTTGAAATATTTTTCCATGGATCTTATCTAATCCAATAGCTCTTCAGCATATAAATTTCCTTCATACATTGGGACCTCCATCTTGGCTCTACCTCACAATATGCAAATTCTCTCACCAAGTGTTCTTCGGTAACATCCTCTCCTTCATCTTCTCTGGCAACATTCTTTCCTACTACTTCTTCGATCTTTCCATCACTGACATCTCTAGCATTAGATGTTAATCCTTGCACTGCCTCCATCACCTCTAATCTTGGACGGAGTTCTCGCATCTCCCTTTCTACACCTCGATTGGCCAAAGATGGATCAACTCATCTCCTCGGTGGCATTATGTTTACTGACTATCACACAGAAAGTACAACTTAGAGTCCTTTTGTCTCCCCTTTTTTTCCTATTGTCTGCAAGCAAAACTTTATCTCTAATACCACTTGATGCAGACCCCCCTTCTCTCTTAAGCGTTGCACAACCTCCCGATCTAGGATCGATCAAGAAACTAAGTTGAATTGACTCTCTGGGTCTATGCTAGACCCAAAACCCACTTACACAAGTCCTTTCTCCAAAGACACGGGTTGTATGAGACCCGCGGGCCCTCTCCTACATGTTATTCAAACCCCAACACCAAACGGGCGCTAGCTCTCCTCTGGATAAGCCCTTTATTTCATGTGACCATGGTTGTGACCACTTGCCTAATCAAAAGGCGCGTCATGACTTTGCGTATCGGTTCTTTGCATGTGAGTCACCCCGAATCTCCCGACCTTCAAAACCCTGAAATATTGATATTTCAGAGCGCCAAATCAATGGTCCACAATCCCCACGATTCAACGGTCCTGGTCTCCTTTTTGCCTCTCGGGACTTTGCGTTTTGTGAAATTGGAGGACTACTCAACTCCCTTCTCTCAATATATGAACTCTCGATATCTCCCTGGGAAGCTAACAGTCCAGATCTCTCCTTGATCCGATAGCTGTGATCAAATCATGGCTTTGTGATTCGTGAGTTCTTATAACTCTACCTTTGACTTCTATGTCTCATGAGCCAGTGAAACACTGATCTCTCACCATGTGCCCCCCTTCATGGATGATTCTAATGAGTTCGGAGTTTTGTAACCCTGGTCCTCCTATGGTCCTTCAAGGATTATTGTCAGTGCACTTTACCTTGATCAGGTGGCTAGGATTCTTTTTCACTCAGACAAAATGACAGAGATATTTCCTCCTCTACGCTTTCTCTTCGCAGTCTGGACATTGATCGGACAATCCAGATATTTCCCCTTGGGCTTTTGTTTTCTTCAGACTTAGAAGATTTTCGAAGGATTCAAAGGCCTCAACCTTTATCCTTCCTGCGAATCTATTTCTTGGATCTCGTTAACACTTATGAAAAGTGTTATTCCTTCTAAGCTTGGTCTTATCATGAAGCTTCATCTTCCCATGCACTCCTTGCATTTCATGGATTTCGATAACTCAGATCTGAAGGATTTCTCAAAGAAAAAATCCTCTCGCCCTCCTCGTGTCCTCCTTTTTTGGTTCTTCGACTTCTCTCAAAGTCCCTTCGACAATTAGCCGAATTTCGGATCTGTGCACTCCTTGCACCAGATATTTACCCAAGGTTCAAATTCTTGTCGATGAATGTGCACGCCTTGCACCAGTCTCTTTCCACTCCTTGCAAAGGGAAAAGTTTTGTGCTATTTTTTCTGAGCTTTGAAACCGAAACAAATTCCATCGACACAATCCTTACATTCTGTGTTCATACTTTGCACCACTTGTCAGAAGAGAAACAATTGAAACTTATCCTAACATTCACAGTTCCATCTGTTCATAACGAAATTCATTCATTCATTCATGAAAAACCAATAACAGGGAATTGAAAACAATGTCTACCCTATGCATTGGGTCAATTTTCCTCTGTTATATTCATAAGTGAAAAGTGGTTACTATTGTAAATGAAAACCGAAAAACTCAAAAACTCAAAAATTTCTTCCTAACTTATGGCTATTTAACTTGCAATTATCTAATCTGCAACCATCCTCATTTGGGCTTACAAAACCTCTATTTATCTCAAAGGGATCTTAGCATTTCCCCTGGATACTTGTCTACATCACAACCTATCCTACGGCTATTTTAGTGCAGTCGCATTCCACAGCCGTAGTGGAAACTCCCACTTTGCTAACGATCGCTCAAGCGTGCCTCAAAGATTTTTTTGGCACTGAGTTAAAGAGAATTTCAAAATATCGGTTGAAACTGCTAGTGTTGAAGTCTCATACATATTCCTAGACGTTGATAGGTCTTGCTCCGCGTGCTTTCCAGTGATGCTCCTGCATCACATAGTTTTTGGTTTAGTTTTCAATTCGATGAAGGCTCACAAATTCCTTCAAATTTATTCAGGCTAGGCAGGGAAAACCTTCAACCATGTTGAGTAACTTATTAGGTTATCCATGTTCTAAGTGACCCAAACCTTTAGTAACACAACTGAACTTGAATGACAGGATGGTGCATTACTGAACTTTGAACTTGAATGATAGAATGGTGCATTACTGAACTTTGAACTTGTATGATAGGATGGCACATTAGGTATGTGGTGCTACTAATTTTTGCTCCACCTCCTCTGCACAATTGAAAGGGGCTTGTTTCCCTTTGTAGCTACACTTTTTGGTTGAGGAATATTACTACGACAAAGAAAACATCTACTCTATGATGATGGTTAATAAAACTTCACCAATTTTACTTAATGTAATGATTTATAGTATAGAAGTAAATTTTAAGATAAAAAATGAGATTATAATATTACAATCTTAGCTGTTGATTATATATATAGAACGATGATTGTACTTTTAAGAAGAAAAAAATTATCCATTAAAAAATTGAATTAACAATTTAAGCTGAATTTTATTTATTTAGTAGTGGAAATAGGAAGATGTAAGAATGTAAACAAGTATAGATCCATCTTAACCTTGACTCTATCAAGCACCAAGAGGGATCAAATCTCTTAAGGTGCAAACATTTCCTCAAGTTTTTCACTCTAAAAGAGTTTTTTACTTGGAAATATTTGTTCCCTCTTGTAATATCATGTTTTCCCTAGTCTCTAATTATAATTATGACTCAATGTCTCCATGAGTGTGGCAAGGATATTTTTCCATTACAAGGCTAGAATGAACCTTTTGAATATATATATATACCTTTTGAATAT
>ML779677.1:433326-450881 GCA_009831015.1 Picea engelmannii | reverse complement strand
TATATATATGATGATGATGATGATGATGATGATGATGATGATGATGAACAATTGACTAAAGGATGGAGAAATGTTGACCATGATATCATGAGTGGGAACTAGTGAAGGAATTTACCTTGCCTAAAAGCCTTACTGTCTTTTTTGCCAAAAATCATATTTTGAAGATATTACCCTCTTTCTCCTTTTTCAAAAATCAGTTAATGCAGGGAGATGATAGTTGGGAAACCAACCACCCACAACTAATGAGCCATGGAGAGTTGGGTACAACCAGTACCACCTTGTCCTCCATGATTGACCATGAACTCCTCTAACACAAGAAAAGGAAAATCATGAACGTTTTGGAGAAGGAAGAAAAAAATTGAAAATTGATTGAAGAGAAAAGAGGTATGGTAGGAAAAGAAGGGGAGAGTGGAAAAAAAGGAAGGAATAGGTCTATAGAGGAATGTGTGTGGGAAGGCCAAGTTTATCCTAGGAAAGAACTGATAGATAGTGGTATCAGACATGCAGTATTGCAGCTACTTAGGGAATCAGAGAAAGAAAGTGTCTTCGAGACCCTATTGTGAAATTCGAGAAGGGAAATCCTACTTGAGGACAGAAGGTCGTGAATTGATTCATGTTGGACATAAACCGACACTGGTAAGGGGAGGGAATTGAGGGACTATATAGCAATGAAGGGACTCCTTTGTGCAGAGGAAATCCAAATAGTAAGGCATTTGGGAAGATCATGGTGGCCCTATCTTGGTGGATGTTGTGTATTATCATTGTTAATTGCTAGTGAAAGAGAGTGGCCTTCACACCCAACCCCAATTTTCCTAAAGAAACTTAAGTTTCCCTAGTGGTATCATGGTTTGGCATGGAGTTGGCCTGTTGTAGAGAACATAGTGTAATAGAGCCTATGGTTGGAGGGAAAATCACTCACCCTTAGTCAGTTGGATTGGTTGGCAATTTTATAAAAAAATAAGTTTCAAATATGGGCTCTGTATATCTAAATATTTGAATAAATGTGTATGCTTTTAATTCATGAACTTCTATAAATTCACGTGCAAAATGAATGGAATGCATGATTGTGTAATTTCTTGTAGGATTGGTAAATTTGCATGCTGGATTATTTTTCTTAGAATTATTAGGCCAATGGCCTGTAATTTCATGACCAAATATCTGAGAATGGAGTGAATTGAATGAAGGGTTTATTCACTCAGGGAAATGGTTTTTTTTTTTCGTGAATTTCTACAACTCAAGAGTTGGAAATGGAAAGGTTCATCTTTGAGGCTCATGTTGTGAGACCTTAAAAAAAAAATTATAAACAATTCGAAATATAAAAACCCTCTTCCTCTATAACCTATAATGGAACCATGAGGGTGGAACCCTAATGTGGGAACTTGGAGCTATCAGAACCCTCAACTAGTTTACAGAGCTAGTTGGGGATCTACCAAAGCCTTGTAAAGGACTTTGGAGAGAAAATATAGACTCTGGATAGCCCTTGGTGTGTTTAAACCTAACAAAGGAACTTAGACCATACAAAATCCTGATGTAGTGGAACCTTAAACCTGTTAAGCAAAGGTGAATGCCATGCAGAAAGGACAAGTGTCAATCTATGGTAAATTTGGAGCGAAGGGAGGGGCCTTTTATTCGTCAAGCACTTCGAAGACCAAACATAATGAGGACCATTGATCATAGTCAATATCAATTTTCGTCTCTTTCAAGGAATCAATTTTGGAAAGTTTTTAAGCTAGATAACATGGCATTCCAAAGAGGTGAGTTCGAAAGAGGTGAACTGATTAACCAATGTGAACCTTTAATCCTGAAATGGATATGACCATTAGATCACATAGATATAAGTTGTTATATCTATCATATCATATGAACCTAATAAAAGAATCATGCATCTTAAAAACCCACTGAATATATGGACTGTTGATTGATGTCAATTTTCTATCGTCTAATCTAGTGGACAGGCATGTTGTTTCAGAAAGACTCATTTGGGGAGTCTTGTAGTAACTTGGCATCCCAAACAGGGGATTCAATAGCCTATGGTTGATAAAAAAGTGGCAGCATGTCATTGGGAGTCAAATTTTGGGAAGGACTCATTCAAGAAGAGTTCCCCGATGGGTGAGCCTGATGGCGAGAGGATAATAGCCTTATGGGATGTAGGTTTTGGATAAACCATGACGCACGGTAAACTGACATCTTAATGGGATGAGACTGATGGAAAACGTCCAATGTTCTCATGGACTTTGTAATTCTGACGGTGAGAACTGTGATACAGATTCTTAGCAGGAAAATTGGGGCCAATGCCCTTAGTCCCTAGGAGAGAGCAGGTCCATATCAGTTGGACAAGTGGAGCAGGTCCATGTGGATGCCATGTGGATATGATGACATCACCTGTGAGTAATTCCTAATAAAATTTAAGAGGCCATATCTTTTTGTCCAGATCTTACATATGATCATGATTAGAGTGACTGGAAATCCTTTGAGGAGAAGAATTTATCTCTGATCTCAGAATCATTGTTACAATGATGGTTAAGAAGACAAAATTTGAAAATCCCACCATCTTAATGAATCTTAGGGGGTTGGATGTGTTACACCTCTCAGTGCCTGATAGATATAAGGTTAAGATGGATCTAGATTGGCATTTATGCATGAAAGAACTTATATATTCGTAATTATCGTGCTTCACTTCCTTTTCAATGTCTTCTCATGTCAACTTCCAAACTATAGAATGATAAGTGGATAAAATTCAATAAATAAATATTAAATTAAGACATGAAATTCCTTTCCTCGACATGAGGATTCGAGAAATAATTCAACATTGTTTTACTTTTTTAAAAGTTAATAATTTCATAGCCATACTTTTTCATCACTATAATTTGCAAAAATAAAGATAAATATACATGTTCTCATGTGACCTCCTAGAAGGAAACACAAGTTCTTAACCATTACCAAATCAATATCAATGGTTTTGAATGTGAAATGTTGGGGTTGAGCCATTTATTTATCAATGAATTTGACTATTTAGAATCTCCAATATTTCTTCTTCAAAATTAATATTGTATATTTATGTGTCTGTGTGTGTGTGTGTAATTTTTTAACTTATTTGTCATTTTGACTATTTTGAAATTTAAATAAACATCAATAATAACATGTTGATTTTAAAATTGGTTATACATGAATATTAAATAAAGAAAAAAAGGATAAATACTCATCAAATTTAACTTCTACTTGAAATTTAAAAATAAAAACAAAAAAATCTGAATTAAAAAAAACGCTAATCTCATGAAAATTGTAACATCCCCAGCCATCATGTTGGGCTATGCCACTTAAAATTTTATCTTATTAGATTTGATACCAATTTGTAACATCCGCAGTCACCATGCTGGGCTATGCCACTTAAAAACAATTCTTATCAGCTCGGATACCAATTTGTAACAACCCCATTATCAAGGACTCAATAAGATGTTCATTTTAAAATTGGTTATACATGAATATTAAATAAAGAAAAAAAGGATAAATACTCATCAAATTTAACTTCTAATTGAAATTTAAAAATAAAAACAAAAAAATCTGAATTAAAAAAAAAAAAAACTAATCTCATGAAAATTGTAACATCCCCGGCCATTAGGCTAGGCTATGCCACTTAAAAATTTATCTTATTAGATCTGATACAAATTTGTAACACCTTCAGTCACCATGTTGGGATATTCCACTTAAAACTTTCTCTTATCATCTCTGATACCAATTTGTGACAACCCCATTATCAAGGACTCAACAACATGCTTTGGTAACGTTCCCATCCCTGAGCTGGAACACACCCTACAGAATTACAAATTATGATACCATTAAATTAAATAATAAGTTCTACATATGAACAAAGTTAAGCAATAATAATAGCAACATGCATACTACCATAACAATTCATATACATAATTTAACAACAGATAATTCATGATAGAAAACTAATACTTGCGCATACACAGTAATTGAAATAAGCACATGAAAGACACTTTTCTTAGGAAAATAAACACCAATTGCATGCATACCTTCCACATTATTCCCATCCTTATACCACAATGCTCATAAATCTTAGTTGTGGGTCACCCCCGAGTTAGGAATAAACTCTACCAGGGAAAATGGAATACTAAGCTAGTCTAAGGTCTGATAAGAAGAAGGATTGCTCTGTCCAAGGTGCCAAATGTTGCAATTATCCTATAGTCTCTCATTCCCGACATGATTTTCCCAGCCAAGGAAGTGTTCCCCTTCTCTACTCAACAGTCCCTCGATTTCCCCACTTCCCTTATGAAACTTCAACAACAGGTCGGACATCAAATCTGAGAGCCCTGTAGCTATTGCCCAGCACACCAGGGAATAACTTTGAGTAGTTTCTCACCTAGAGAAATACTCATGGGATTGAAAACTTTCTTCTTCTATAATACGACCTGAAAACCACTTCTTCCATCCAGTGATGCCACTAATAGTACAAGTACAGGTTCCTCGTTACAGTCCAGTACCTTCCGGTATGACTAACAACGGCCTCTCATGAAAGAATAGTCCCTCTGGAACCTAATTCCCCCTCGCACTATATCCATAATTATATATGGATATGTCTTTTAATACACTTGGCACTCCAAGGTACTCCCTTGTCCCTACTTTCGAGACCTAGGATATATATTAATATCCATTACTTTAGCTTTAAGGAATAATATTATAATATCACATTTGGATTAAGCCCCTAGCTTAGCCCCTTCCTAGACTCTTATCTCCCCTTTCCCTTTATAGTGGAGTTTATCACCCCATACTCTTTTGTGTGGTCATTCTATAGCAGCGGTGTGTTTTCATAAATAATATGAGTGTTTACATATTACAAAAATAGGCTAATTGGCCTTTATCATATAGGATCTTTGGCCTAATAACAACACAGGAACCCTGGCCAAACTATCTTGGCTCACCATCCTACATGTTCATTTAAATTAATATGTACAATTGGGGTTCGTCATAGGGGTATTACATTCCCCTCCCCCTTATTTATGCATTGTCCTCAGTGCAGTATATACACACATACAATCAAAACTTTAATAGTTTTTAAAAATATGGGGGTGCTCTATCCTCATAGTGTCTTCATGCTCCCAAGTTTCATTCTCGAGACCATACCAATTCCATTGGACCTTTACTAGCCCTATGGCTCGATTCTGGAGCTTCTTAATCTTCTTGTCCAATATGCACACAGGATGCACTCGAAAGTCGCCTTCCTGCTCCACCTAAATCACATTTCAAATCAATGACATGATTAGCATCAGGTACATACTTTTTAAGAAATGATACATGGAATACATTATGAATATTCATTGATCTAGGTAAAGTAAGAATGTATTCTACAAGCCCAATCCTTTCTAGGATTTCAAATGGCCCACAATAACGAGCTGCCAGCTTCGAACAATTTCCCAATTTCAGGGAACTTTTCTTGGCCTTTAGTTTTTAAAAGAACATGGCCACCCACTTTAAATTCTCTATGGGTTTTGTCTCTATCAACATTGATTTTCTTCCTGTCATGGGAAACCTTTAAATTATGTTTTATTTTCATCATTTTCTCTTCCATTTCCCTGAGTAATTCTAGCCCAACCACTTCTTTGTCTATTGGGTTGTCCCAACTCACTGGCGTGTTGCACTTTCTTCCATACATAGCTTCAAATGGGATCATCTTTATGGATGTTTGATACCCATTTTTATAATAAAAATCCACCAAGTGAAAGTAATCCTCACATTTGGATGGTTTATCCATCGCATACATTCTTAATATATCTTCAATCACTTGATTTACTCTCTTTGTTTTCCCATCTAATTCTGGATGATAGGTTTTGCTAAAGTTCATATTGGTCCAAACCCTTTGAATGATCGCTTCCAAAAATTAGAGGTAAATTTTGGGTCTCTGTCAATCACAATGGTCTTGGGTATACCATGCAGTCGAGCATTTTCCCTCATATAAATATGAGTAATGTTGATTTCCTTGTGCATGATCTTTACTAGAATAAAGTGGGAATCTTTATTAATCTTGTCTACCACTACCATGATGGAATCAAGTTTCTTGGTTGTTCTAGGCATCTTGGTTATTAATCCATTGTTACAACTTCACACTTCCACTCAGGAATGGGTAGTGGCTATAGAAGAGTCATTGTTTGTATGTTATCAGCCTTTACTTTTTCACATTCCAAACACTTGGCAATAAAATTAGCAACCTCCTTATTCATTCTCGGCCAGTAGAATTGGCTATTGATAGCTGCAATAGTTTTATGGTAACCTGGGTGTCCAACATAAGGAACATTATGCATTTGTTTTAAAATTAGTTTTTTCAATTCTTGAGAATTTGGCACATAAATTATTCCCATGTATATGATAATTTCATCATTTTCCAGGTTGTATTCTTCACTTTTCTGTTGCAAAATACCTTGCTCAATTTTTTCCTTTACCTTCATGTATTTATGATCTGATTTTGTAGCCTCTAGAATTCTATCTTTCAAATCTGATTGGTACATGCTAATGGTTTTATCATGCATCTCATGCACCCTCCTACTGAGTGCATCAACCACGTTTTTCTCTTTACCTTTGATATGCTTTATAACAAATTCATATTAGCTAAGGGAATTTGACCACCTCTTTTTATGGCATTTAGAGTTGGTTATCCAAACAAGTATTTCATAGCACCATGGTCTGTCCTTAAATAAAATATTTTTCCCATGAGGTAGTGTCGCCACATATTCAAGGCATGCACTATGGATTTTAACTCCAAATCATGAGTAGCATAGTGTATTTCATGCTTCTTCAACTTCCTTGATTCATAGCACACCACAACCCCATTCTGAATAAGGACTCAACCTAGTCCTTATTTACATGCATTAGTGCATACAATGAAATTTTCATTTGGATCAACAATCTTTAGTATTGGAGAACTTGTTAATAAATTATTCAAGTGTTGGAAACTCCTTTCACAATCCAATGTCCATTCAAACTTCACACCTTTCTTTTGCAAGGAAGTGATTGGGTGTGCAATCTTTGAGAATCCTTCAATAAATATCCTATAGTAACTTGCAAGTCCCATGAATGACCTCACCTCCGAGAGATTCCTTTGTGTTATACATATTTCAATGGACCTTATATTTTATGGATCCACTGTGATCCCTTCTTCCTAAAGATATGGCCCAAATAATGAATTTTCTTCTTGTAGAATGAGCACTTGCTCAATTTGGCATACAATTGATGATCCCTCAACACCTATAACACAATTCTTAATTGTTGTTCATGATATTCTGTAGACTTAGAATATATCAAAATAGCATCCAAGAATACAATGACAAACTCATCTAAGTAATTCTTGAGTATACCATTAATGAGACACATGAAGACAACTAGTGCATTTGACAACCCAAATGGAACCAATGTGAATTCATAATGGCCATACCTTGTTCTGAAGGTAGTCTTGTTGATTTCTTCTTATTCAATTCTTACTTGATGATAGCCTAACCTGAAATCAGTCTTGGAGACTATTTTTTCATCCTTGAGATGATCAAAGAGGTCAATTGTCCTAGGAAAAGGATACTTGTTCTTCACAGTTACTATGTTCGACTTCTCTGAAGTCTATGAAAAGTCTCAAAGTTCCATCCTTTTTCTTTGCAAATAATATTGGAGCACCCCAAGGTGACACATTTGGGCGTATGTAACCATTTTTTAAAATCTCTTCCAATTGAATTTCCAATTCCTTCAGTTCTGATGTACTCATCCTGTAAGGGGTCTTAGATATTGAATTTGCTTCAGGCATCAAATTGATAGAGAATTCAATATCTCTCTTGGGTGGCAATCCTGAAATTTTTGTGAATACATCTTCAAACTCTTTTAGGACTGCATATTCTTCAATATTTGGTACCTTATCTTTAAGTGTCTCTTCCATATGTATTGAAAATATTTAACACCCTTTCTTGTAACTCTTATTCATATGCAAGCATGAAATTTCTCTAATAGTTAGAGCCCTCGAAATTCCATGTTTTGTATTTAAGCTCCCTTCCTCATCCAAGCAATTAAATGTCTTATTATAACAGTCTAGGACATCATGATGTTGGTCCAACCAATCCATACCAATTAGGAAGTCATAGGAACCTAAAGGTATGAAGTTCAAATATTCCTTGGTGCTCAATCCATTCATGTCCATGGGCATGCCTTAACTAGCTCAATAATTTTCCTTTAAAATCTTGTATCTAGATGCACCATCCAAGGTTTCCCAATCTTCTGTCTTGGAAATTGAAATCTTTCCACCATCTTAGGATCTAGATAACTATGATTAGCTCTTGAATCAATTAAAATAGCAATGGTTTGGCCGTTGATTTTACCTTCCACTTCAATCATGTGTGATTGAAAATCAGCTTTCTTGTTATCCATAGCTGCATATATCCTTGGTACACTTCTACCCATGTTCTCCATTGTTTCATTTTATTGTACATTGTAATCAGTCTTCAATTTTTCACCACTGTGAGGGAAATCTCTCAACACATGCTCTCCTCCGCAACCTCGATATTGAATAGGTGGTTTCCTTGGTATTTTCCCTATTACATATGTCATTCTGGTTTCATTAGAGATTGGTTGTCCCTGAGATTTATTTCTGAAGAATGGTATCTTGGTCCCCCTCTTCCTCTGGTCCATCACACTTTTCTTTTTGTCTTCTCACGTCCTTTGTAAAATTGATCTTCTTCTATGCTTATCATAAAGGAATTTATCTCTCCTTATAGTTTCCTCTAGTGTCTTGGGATCGTAATATTGTATATTATCATTGATAAAATATGGCAATGCACTCAAATACCTTTGTATATTAACTTGTTCATCCTTGATGAAAGAATCATATTTCAACAACTCTAAGAACCTTCTCTCATAGTCATCTATGGTAATAATTCCAATCTTGAGTTCAAAGACCTCTTTCATTTTCTTATCATAGTATCACTTATTCAAGTATTTCTTTTGGAAATACCTCTTGAACTCCCTCCAAGTGACCTTATTATCATCAATGTGTTTCACTTGCACAAATTGATCCCAACACATTGATTTTTCTCCCTTGAGTTGATAAATGAAAATTCTTCCTTCTTATTATGAAGAGTAGTTATGCAATTGGAAATACTTCCTCATGCCTAACAACCATGTCTATGCATCCTCATCCTTCTTGTGCTCACCATAAGATGTAGGAGGCTTGATTTTTTTCATTTCCCCTTATTTCTCATCCTCCCCAGACCTTTTCTTATGCTTCCTAATAGGGAATGGATTGGAACTTCTATGTGTTATCTTAGTTGAATGTCTTGGGGAATGATGGTGATGTATGTCAAGACTTCTTGTTCTTCCCCTCTCATCGTGAGACCTGTGGTTCCTTTATATGCTTAAATCAGTCTCCTTATCCATCTTCTTCTTTATTATATCCAAGCTCTGTATTAAATTGATGTTTAATTCTTCATGCTTCTCTTTGGCCTTCATGAACCTCTCATTATCAACTTTATAACTTTGGACATCCTTTTTCAAAAAATTTACAATCTCTACCAAGTTCATTCTTTCTTCCTTGCCTTTTCCATGTCCATTTGAACTTGTACTTTCATTGCCTATGTTGACATACAACCCTCTGATATCATCCTCATGGATGTAATCCCCCTGCGAATCTTCCATGATTTTGAACTTTGTGGTGATTTTGTTATGATATAAATGTTGTTAATACTATAAAATGTGTAGCCAGCAAAATTTGTTAGGCTTAATAATTTACAATTACATAAAATTTCATATTATTTTGTTCCAATAATGTATCAGGATTATTTCTATCATGAATCCTCCCAAAAAGTCTCAATACTTAGATTATTTTCATCTATGCGGACTCACAAACTCATGGACTCATGGAAGCATAACTCTCCATTTCATAAGTTCGTTTGAAAAGTTCCCATACTTAACCCTTTTCCTCTTCTTCAAACTTGCGCGGACTCATGGAAGCATAACTCTCCCTTTCATAATTTTGTCCGAAGAGTTCCCATACTTACCCATTTTCTTCTTCTTTAGACTTGTGGACTCACAAAATCATGGAATCATAAGTCTCCCCTTTCATAAGTTTGTCTTAAAAGTTCACATACTTAACCATTTTTCCATTTCTTTGGACTCCCAAACTCAAGGGCTCATAGTAAATCCAAAAAATTAACCACTTTCCCACTTCTTCGGAATCCTAGACTCACGAATTCACAAACTCATAATAAGTCCAACACTTAACCATTTTCCAATTCTTCAGACTTTCATACGTATGGACTCATAGACTCATGATAAGTCCCAACAATTAAAACTTAACCATTTTCCCACTTCTTTGGAATCCCAGACTCACGAATTCACAAACTCATAATAAGTCCAACACTTAACCATTTTCCAATTCTTCAAACTTGCATATGCATGGACCCACACACTTGTGATAAGTCCCAACACTAATCCATCCAAAAATTCCCAACACTTAACCATTTTACCACTTCTTCAGACTCATAGACTCATAATAAGTCCCAACACTTGACCATTTTCCACTTCTTTGGACTTACAGACTCACGAACTCATGATAAGTCCCAAAACTTAAACATTTTCCACTTCTTCGGACTCCAGGAATCATGCTAAGTCCCAACACTTAACCATTTTCCACTTCTTCGGACTCACGAACTCATGATAAGTCCGTACACTTAACCATTTTCCACTTCTTCGGACTCGCGGACTCACAAAATCATGATCAGTCACAACACTTAACTATTCTTCCACTTCTTTAGACTCACGGACTCATGGACTTGTAACCTTTCTTACATAATTCCTTCCGAAAAGTCTCAACACTTAGCAATTTTTCCATTTTTGTGGACTCATACTAAGTCCCAACACTTAGCCATTTTTCCACTTTTTCGAACTCGCAGACTCGCGGACTCATGAAAGCATAGATATAATACTTATATTATTTCCATCTCCTTGCCTCCGTGTACTTGCTACCATGGAAGTACATGTCACTTTCCACCATGTCAGCTGATACGTGGCCCTTTCCCACGTCATGATGACATCAACATATGGAAAAATACTGAAATATTTTGACTATTTTCCAAAATTCCAAAATGCTCAATTCAACCAAAATGAAATTCCTTCTAGGGACATCATTAGATCTCTACAACTATGCTTAAAACAACCAATTCAATCCCTGTACATATACATTTGTACATTGCTTCCAAATTTGACTCTTTCGCTTCGAATTTGCCATCAATTAAATGCAAGAAATTGGGGGTTTTGCCCAATTTCACTTCATTTTACCATGGTCTCTCTACAACCATCAAATTTATTCAATTTCATTTAGTCAGACATATCCTTATATTGAATTTAAATTCGACCAATTATAGGTCTAAATTTTTCTCAGACAAAGATTAATGTCCAGAAAAACTCATCCTTGGACCAATTTCCCAAATTCCTTAGGAATTTAACAACAAAAAATTGGGCCTTTTTGGCCAAAATTTCACTTGGCTTCTCCCATTTCCACCACGAAATCACCGTGAACATTTTTGTCAAAATAATTTGTAAACAAACTCTTTCTGAAATTTGGTCAAACAGTTAGCTTGTAAACTATGTAATTTCACTTCATTGCTCTTCTAAATGGCCCATGCAGGCTCAGTGTTCCAATATGGGATCTAATACCAATTTGTAACATCCCCAACCACCATGCTGGGCTATGCCACTTAAAAAATTTCTTAGCAGCTCTGATACCAATTTGTAACAACCCCATTATCAAGGACTCAAAAACATGCTCTAGTAACGTTCCAAGCCCTGAGCTGGAGCACACCCTATGGCATTACGAATTTTGAAACCATTAAATTACATAATAAATATGCATATTAATAGAGTTAAGCGATAATAATAACAACATGCAAGATACCATAACAATTCATATACAAAATTTAACAACAGAGAATTAATGACAAAAAACTCACTCCAAGGGACTCCCTTGTCTCTACTTTCAAGACTTATTATATATATTAATATCCTTACTTTAGCTTTAAGGAATAATATTATAATATTCCATTGGGATTAATCCCCCTATCTTAGCCCCTTCCTAGAATCTTAGCCCCCCTTTCCCTTTCTAGTGGAGTTCACTTCCCCATACTCTTTTGTGTGGTCATTCTATAACAACGGTGTGTTTTCATAAATAATATGAGTGTTTACATATTACAAAAATAGGCTCACTGGAATTTAGCATCTAGGCTCTTTGGCCTAATAACAGCACAGGCACCCTGGCCCAAAATATCCTAGCTCACCAGCCTACATGTTCATTTACATTTATATGTACAATTGGGTTTCGGCCTAGGGGTATTAAAAAAACTTTACACTCTAAATTATTTAAAAAAAAAAAAACCATTAACACCATGAACGACATCCAACCACCATCCCACCGCCACAACGTCCTTGATACCATTGACACAAATTTAATGGTATTACTATTTAAAACATTTTCCTCAAAATTGGGGAAGTACGTTGAAAGTTGTCACTCACATGCGTTGTTTCAGTGTGCATGTTTCTATGTGGTGTATGTGGAAACATGATATTTCATATTAGTATATGTAACATACCCACGTCGTATTTTGAAAGTATATGTCACATTCCTATGCCATATTTTCAAAGTTAAGTGTGGTGGAATGTGGATAGCAAGATATTCCAATGCTATGCTTTGATCAACTCTACATACAAAATCGTGTATGTAGAAACCCTCCCTATTAAATATTAAATAACATTAAACATGGCAATAAAATTTGAAGCTTTTGTGGCCATTCCACATGTAGAAAAATCAAAGGTGAGTTTCAGAGGCCACTGGACGTGTTCATAGCATTGAGCTTCATTTACTTTAATAAGGCATTTGATTTTGATTTATTTTTTTCGAAGATCGCAAAATCTATTATAACTTAGTTGTGAATTCACAGTTAGTATAGTAATCACTCACTCTTATCCAAATGTGAATTGATTTATCATTTTTATTAAAAAAATACCACGTCATTTGAAATAATCTATTTGTGATCCATAAGGGGGTAGAATTTCACTCCTACTAGATGTTTCTAAGTCTTGGGATATTAACTTGATTCCTTATGTACGAGGAAGACAAGCTCTTAACCACTCAAAATCAATTTTAGATCTTATTGGAGGACCAAACACAATTTCAACCTAAATAGCATCCACAAGAAACCTACTATTCATTGTGGTCATCACTGAGCCTATCTCTAATGAGGTCATGCATTTTTTAGTAACATCTAAACTTAGTCCCATGCATGAGACAAAATACTACCCTTGGTTACTAACATCATGCCGAGGAGAATGGTAATTATCCATATCTATGTTAGCTTCTAGCCTTTATTTTATTTTTTCTTTAATATAAAACATGCAATTAAGGAGGTTGGTTTTTATATGTTTCTTCATGGCATGGAAACCAAGACAATAGTAATAAATAGTAGAACTATATATATTATAGCATCTATCCAAGGAATGGTAGGCAATATTATTCACTTATTAAAATACATGTTGTTTCAAAACTTTATTTTAACATGATTTGTTGCTATTTAACTGGAATAATGTACAACATAACTATAATTCTTATACATTTGTCAAATTTGTCGAATGATAGTTCTTATGAATTTAAAAAATCTTTTTCGAGATGAATTTAAGTAAGAAGTTGATAACATCATACCTTCACCTTGAGATTTAAACATTTAAATAGAAACATAACAAAATACTAAGGAAAATACATTCTCCTTGATTTGAATTTGATCAATAGAAGTATATTCCAACCAACAATAGGAATATGCCTCAAAATCCCTCTTTTACAACTTGCTAAGAGTGGAACAAAATTATCCTCCTAGCCAAATCGGAACCTAGTTAGCTTCCTATCTCAAAGAAACCTTTCAATTTCTTGGTCCTTCATGCCCATGACTCCGAGAACAACAAAGAACAATATGCTCCAAGAAAATTATCACAAGAAAATATGTCTTCCAATAATTATCCAATCTCTCAACAATCTCCAACCTCTCAACCTCCTTTCTCCCCTCTCAACACCACATTCTCCCCTCTGAACACTACTTTATCCTCTATATTTATCAAGTTTTCATATACCCTCTTCCCAAGTCTCCTCAACCACCCTCATTAATAGCCACCAACCTCCTTTCCTAGATTTTTGGTAAAATTTAGTTAAAATAAAATATTAAATGGATTACATAAAACAACAATTAAAAAATGCAAAGTCCTTCTTTTCATGATATCTTATAAATGTACCTTTCACAAATTTTCCCAAATTTATGGCAACCCACCATACCCATTTAATTCATCATACCAACCAACAATCAAAGTCAATGATGGTATTTAATGCTACTAGATATTTATGTATGCAATGCAATTTACATAATCATTAAACCATTAATCAAATAGATAATACATCAATTAAATGTAATAGTGTACATGCATAGTTCGTGTATGTTCGCATCAAAGAACAAAATATAGTAAATCAAGTAAATGCATCATTGAGTAATCTTAAATAACAAAATGTCTTAATTTATCAATTATTAATTACCATACCAAAAATATCAAAAGTTTTCTAAACATCGTAGGAACCAAATAAGGAAATAAGAGCCTAAGATCTGATACCAAATGTAGCACCTGTCTTAGAAATGCTAGGAAATATTATTGACTCATTTAAAACACATGCTTGCAAAGCATTGTTTTAACATAATTTTGTTGCTCTTTAACTAGAATAGCATACAACATAACCATAAGTCTTTTACATTTTTCAAATGATAATTCTTATGAATTTAAACAATATTTTTCAGGGTGGATTTAAGTAAGAAGTTGGTAGGATCATAACTTCACCTCAATATTTAAATAGAAACATAACAAAATACTAAGGAACATACCTCCTCTTTTATTTGAATTTGATCAATAGCAATGCAGTCTAGAAAACAGTAGGAAGATTCCTCCAAAGCCTTCTTTTACAACTTGTTCAAAGTGGAACAATATTATCCTTCCAACCAACTAGGAGCCCAACATACTTCCTAGTTCCAAGAAACCTTTTGACTTCTTGGCCCTCCGTTCAGTGGCTCCAAGAAAAAAAAACACAATACACTCCAAGAAAATTATCACAAGAAAATATTTCTTCCAAGAATTATCCAATATCTCAACAAACTCCAACCTCACAACCTCCTTCCTCCCCCCTAACCACCACTTCCTCTATATTTATCAAGTTTCCATACAAACCCCCTTAGTTTCATCAACCACCCTCATTAATAGCCACCAACCTCCCTTCCTAGATTTTTGGGAAAAGTTAATTAAAATAAAATACTAAATGAATTACATGAAATAACAAAAAAAATAGAATGCAATGTTCTTCTTTTCATGATAGCTTATAAATGAAACTTTGACAATTTTTCCCAGATTTATGGCAACCCACCATACCTATTTAATTCATCATACCAATCAAAAATAAAAGTCAATGATGGTACATAATGCTACTATATATTTATGTATGCAATATAATTTACATAATCATTAAACCATTACTTAAATAGGTAATAACACAATTTAGTAATTAATATATCAATTAATTGTACTAATGTAGATGTGCAATATATGTGTGCATAACTAGAATGCACATAGCTTGTGAATGTACTAGTGATAAACAATCACTACCTCTAATAGTTCTTATATGTTCACATCAAAGAATGGAAGATGGTAAATCAAGTAAATGCATCATTCTATAATCTTAAATAAAAAACATTACAATAATTTATCAATCATCGATCATGATACCAAAAATATCAAAAGTGTTCTAAATACGGTAGGAACCAAGCAAGGAAACAAGAGTATTATATATAATCTCTAAGCAAAATTCTCAACTAAATTCAAATCATCCTTCCTCCCTAACCTGCTTCCATCTTCCACATCGTATCCTTCCTCTATTGGAATGTGCTAGAGTATCAACTACATTGACCCAACCTCGAATAGAACCCATAAGAAAAAGTGTCAACTATATTTATCAAGCCTCCCTAGCAAGAGAATCGTAGTCACCATCACATGTCCAAGGGAGCACAACTTAACATATCCCTCCCACAACTCCAAGTTTCATGGGATAAATGATGGGAAATACCTCCACCCCTCCTAATAAAATTAGGGTTAACAAGACACTCGGTGGGTAATACCTCCATCCTTCCTGATAAAACTATGGTCAACATCCTATATCGAGCCACATTATGTAACCATTATTTTTAGAGTCATATCATCTAAAAACCACTATGGGAAACTTCTGCATCCTATCAAAACAACACTTGCCACAAATCATAACAATATTTGAAATCATAAATTAAATAACAAGAAAAAAGTATAGTATACACTATCTTCATGATGTCTACAACATCCAAGTTACATTAGCACTACAATCATTTGGATATTACATAACTCGTTAACTTGTAGGTTAGCTCACCAATAACTCGTATCCATGAAGACACATCACAACTTGCCTATGAAAATCCATATTGTATTGACATTCAATTAAGAAATGTATGTTTATTTACACCATGCCCTGCATATGTTATACATTCACAACATAAATTTGAATTGTTATCCACATACCAAAATTCTATATTTTAATTTGTATGTTTAAACAAACCACATAACTATCATCATTGTGAACATATACAATAAAAATAACATCATGCAACACATAAATAGGTCCATATGTACACTTATCAATGTCTATATCAGAGTAGTTCAGATGAAATAAATGTTAAGCAATGAATTACTAAGATGAATCAAATCAAGGTTGTAACTAACTAAGGCCGAAATATGGGGCATTACATAAACCCACCCTTTAGGCATATTCATTTTGAAGTTATGGTCCTCTTGTACACTTATTGCCAGGGATCCAACATGCACACTTGTAGGATTCAAGTGCCATCTTAATCAATTAAATACCAAGGTAACTAAATCTACATTCTAAAGAGACTTGTTAAATTAAAATATATCCATCTTTAAATCTATTTATTTTATTAGTGTAACGAACCCCATCTTAACTAAGGAACATTACGAGTGAAAGAAATTTAAAATTAATATTTTTTACTTAATAAATTCTTGTATCGTACCAGCTACAGATCACACACAAATTTAACCACTTATGATATAATAATTATAAATCCATATACAGCATAAAGAAAACCATGAATGTAATTGTTCAAGAAAAACAACAAACACCCAACATTCATATAAAACATTTACACAGTGGAATATCATCATAAAAAAAATATAAAATTTATTTGTATATGTAATAACCAACTAGATGCATACAAAGGATGAACCTCCTAGCCATAATAATTTTTGTTCATTTTCTCTCAATAGCAGGCCACCTCCGAGCTGAGTGTAAAAACCCTCCTAGTTAAGGACAACTACTCTGTCAACAGGTGCAATTTTTTTTTGGTTTGTTTAAAGTGTGTGCGCGTGTGTAGAAGAAACAACCCCGTCGACACTAC
>ML779677.1:390891-419348 GCA_009831015.1 Picea engelmannii | reverse complement strand
CCCAAACCTATGTTTTAATATCTTCCCCACAAGCTTCACAACCCAAGGAATTGGATCCCCCTTCACTGCACATAGTCCCTCATGCCTTCCCACTTGCCTACAGGTCTGCAATGAACCTAGTTGACCACGAACCTCCTAGCTACTCCAAGAGTGTTCATAACAGCATTTGCAAGGCTCTTGAGCCATTTCCTCAACATGAAAACATTATACAGGCTTACAGTCAAATTTACAGGTACACATGCCTCTTTCTCAGTATAAAACATAATCAAACTATGGTTTCCTTCAAGAAAAACATGGTTGGTGATATTCCCAGCACTCAACTCCTCTCTTTCTACCCAAAATCTACAACTAAAAACTATCAAGTTTTCCTACTCGAATATTTTTCTTATCCCCTGCTTGCTTGACTCTCCCTCTTCCCAAAGATGATTGTACTTCATCCCATGCTCTCTTATAACTATGGGATGTGGCTTATCACACGCACCCTCTTACATGAGTTAAATGATTGGATTTCTAAAAGCTAAACAACAAATAGAAGGCTTATACACAATGATAATAATTCTAGGAATGTGGGTTTGGATTAAAACCCATGCATAATTCCCCTTTGGATCCCTCTCTCTTGTGGAATCATAGTGCCCCCATCATTTTCATCACTATCGTATCATAGTCAGTGATTATTACTTTATTAATTATTTCAATGAACATAATATACCACTTGGCCTCCAACCACATTAAACTAATATAATCTATTTGCCCCAATACATCATCTCACCAACCTAATTCAAATTTATATAGTTACATTATAATTTGTGGGGATTAAAACATGGGATGTTACATTCCCCTCCCCCTTATTTTTGCACTGTCCTTAGTGAAAAACACACTATAGGTGTTCATACATATTACAAGACTAGGCTCTTTGGCCTTTAATTGATACATAGGCTCTTTGTCCCAATAACCATAGATACAAAGGCACCCAATCCAAAAATGTTTATATCCATAGGCAATTCAGTTACATACATACATAAACCATTGGCATTCTCCTACCATTATCCCCATTTACACCATATCTCTTCCACACACCTACCCAACCCAAGGAATGTATCGCCTTCACTGCTCTCAGTCCATTGGGTTGTACCATTATTTTATTAGGGATGACCCAAAGAATGTTCCCCCTTCACTATAATTAGTCCATCGGGATGCACCATTCATTTATCGAGGTCTCTCTAGCACAAGTAACTGGGAATCTCACTATTGGGATTTCAAGGGACTCACTGCTAGGAAAACTACCAATAAATAAATGGAAATAACTTTTTTTTATATTGAAACTCAAACATGATTTAATTCTTCATGCCTAACAATTGGGTTCTTAGACAGTGCAAATCCCACACAAGAGTTCACTCTTCAGGCCTAACAACTTGATTCTTCTATCTATCCCTGTTGTAGGAAAAATCCCCTATGGACAGGTGAATTCCCTCTTAGATCTTAGACCCCTATGACCAAGACAAAAAAATGATAACTTTGAACACTGACTTTCCTTTAAACATAGCTAAGGTAATCAATAGATAAGAGGAAGAAGATATGAGTACCTTTTTATGTAGTTTTTCCTTTCTCAGTCTGA
Source organism: Picea engelmannii (assembly GCA_009831015.1). Taxonomy (NCBI): domain Eukaryota; kingdom Viridiplantae; phylum Streptophyta; class Pinopsida; order Pinales; family Pinaceae; genus Picea; species Picea engelmannii. The sequence goes on along the minus strand of ML779677.1, from coordinate 417,733 downwards.
GTTGAACTTGATATCCAAGTCCTTCAACGAGTTCTGCAATCCAATAAACAGTAAAGACAAAGCATACTTCCTATTCTACCATGATTAGTTTAAAACTAGATTCATCCAAAGAGACAAGCTCATGCAAATTTACACAATCTTGAAGTAAACAAGCCAAGAACATGTATTAATAAGAAAAAAATAAGGTTCTTACAAAGTGTAGATGCAAATGTAGCAGCCTTGCCAAGATCTCCTTGTCCAACCCCTTGCTTGAATGATCCACAATCAAAATGACAATACTTTTCACAAATTATTCTCCCCCTTTCACCATAAGAGTAACTCCTTATATAGGCTTTTATAGACTTAACCACATTAGATATTCTTGGGATAAGTTGAGGATATTACTCCATCAGTTGTGGAACTCCCCTTAGATCCAACCTTGGTCTTGGATTCAAGACAAACTGACTCAGATATTTCTCAGCTGACTTCAAAGATAAAGGGGATTTGTCCCATGATTTTCTCAACAACTCGATGCTCCCTCAAAGTGGGCCACAAAGCGTTGCATCACTCCCTGCTAAGAGGGAAAGAAGTGCTAGCGCTCCTTGCAAGTGGGTAGGGGATTGTCGATTTTATCAAGGTAAAAGTTTGTACTCCTCACCAAATGATATATTTCCTTCTTTTAACCAGTCTTAGAGGGTACCTCAAGTGTTATAATGATGTTGTTTGTGATGCGATATAGGCGAGATGACAGTATGATTTTAGTGACACTTGTGAAAAAAGTGAGACACTTGCAACACTTACGATAATGACAATGATACATCATCGAAGTGAGTAATTTTGACGTGTAAAAAATTTCCCCCCAAAGTGCAAGGTCAAAAGAAAGAAACTGATGACCAAAGTACTTTGTAGACTTTTTCAGAGCAAGGGTATGCACTCGAAGAACCTAGTAGAAGATGCAAACAACCATCAGACAAATGTTATGACATGTTTCAAACCCAAGGCATGCATACTTATGCTTGAGTGATAAAAGACTTTCAAGGTATGGACACCATAAAATACATTGTGAATCCATAATCATATTGACTGAAAAGGTGTAGCCACCAAAGATACAATTTGGATCTATACTTCCATGACATGAACTAATCGTAGCCACGAGAATTACACAATGGATCTACAAGATGACAAGACATAGCCACGGACCAATACAAAGTGGATATATGTGACAATATATATATATATATATATTCTCAAAATAAACTCCTTCGCAACCTGGGTAAAGTAGATATCATAGTGAAAACTCAACCCAGGGTCTTCTTACTGATCCCGATGTGGTATGAATCAAACCATGTGAATAGATGTTTTGATGTCGAACAAGGTAGAGACCACTTGATTACTAGTCAATGAAATAAATCGTTAACAAGTGCGAGGGAAATCATCATTGATGTCAATGACTCCCAAGGTACCCTAGTATAATCCAGCGAATGTGAATAGATGAGTTGAAGTTGAACACTCATAGAATCATCCAATCAGAGGTCAACAATGTAAACCCACTGTCGGAAGAGAGGAGGCATGCCATTGAGGCATGCAGGTCCCAAGGTACTAATTGGTTTCTAAGTCTAGTTCTCGGATGATGTGTTGATGTCGACAGGAACAGACTCATCGAAGGAGGGCCTTGATGTATCCCCCATCAATGACACGAAACTGACACAAATATGTAAGTTGGTGAATCAAATGAGTATGGACTGACATGGGTAATGAAACTGGAAATTTGTGATGGTTGACTCTTGAGGCGGATACTTCCCTTGAACATTGAGGCACTAATAGTAGAAACACAACATGGACCAAAACATGATGCAGTGGATACTATGGATTTCGTTGGGTGACCCTAAGAAGTGAAGAAGATCAGATTATTGGTTCAGTGTAGAGGTTCAACAAATTAAAATGAATGTAAATACAATGTGTTGTGTTCAAGGGAGACTATAAGAGTGACCTGTGATGTTTTCGAAAATTGCTTAGCTTGCTTCCTTCAATTTTTCCCCCATACAGATAGACGAGTATCTCTTTTTATTTTTATGATCTCGAGGAGGATAAGGCATGCTCGATATAAGTCACCTTCGGTAATTTCCTCTTCTTTTTTTTAACAAACCGGAATAAGTAAGGGTTTGGTCCCATATGAGCCCTTCAATGTGTGATTTTTTTTAATGAGTCCAAAGAAGGTAAACTCGGTTGTTTTTCATGTTTAGAGAGTCTAAAAATAACTTAAAGGTGACTCCAAGGTTGTCCTTTTTCATAATATTAGTCTTTGAAGTCTGAAAAAGAGATAAACTACTACTCGGGAGACGCCCTTTCAAAATCTTTTAACGAGTGTGAAAGGAAGCAATATCACTCGGAAATATTTTCATGTTTAGAGAGTCTGAAAAGAGCTTAAAGGAAACTCTGAGGGGTTCCTTTTTCGTATATCCTTATGAGTTCGAAAAAGAGATAAAAGTCAACTTGGTTGTGTTCTCATGTTTTTTCAAGCGTGAGAAGGAACTAAGACCATGCTCGTTAATGTGACAAGGTTAAATCGAACAATATTGCTTCAAAACCTGCAAATGATGACAAATTTGCATTCCAATGTATTAATAATATCTCCAAAATTATTTAAAAACCCAAAATATACTATAGGTTTAGCAAAAATGAAGTCTATATCAATGAAATAGGGTCAAAAAATGTTTTTACCATTTCATTTGTGTCAAAACTTATAGCAGTGGTGAAATTGTCTTTGTAGAGCGATTTTTGAGGTCCTCGACGTTGGATATACATTCATTCATTTATTCTTATGTATGGATCAGGTTGGTCCTTAACACCTTCTAATCATTTGACATGGTTTAAAAATTTATTTTAGGTAATTTTTTTGTTTCATTTTTTATGCCCTAGAGAGCTCTAGGTGCCGAAAAAGATCAGTGATCCCTCAAAGGGTTGAGAAGAGTACTACCCATGATTTCGATGCTCTAGTTTTCACTCTATGGGGGAGGTAGCGCTCTGATCATGCAATTCGGGTAGCACTAGTGCATAAAGAAAAAATGAATTGATTGTTAAGACAAATTTACCCAAAAAATTATTATGATGAGATGACTAATGGCTCTTTATTGATTATGTTTGCAGTTTGCACTAGTAAAAATCCATGATTGAGTGGAAGGAGCATGAGCACCAGCTCAATGATGTGGTCGCATTAAAAAAACCCCAAGTGAGGGTCGCATTGAGGAATTGTGGCCTCCTCAAGTATTTTAAACTGTAGAAGATGAAGAAAGAAGTATGTGTACTTGAGTACATGATTGGGTTATGGAATACTGTTGAATAGGGATTCCAAATTGGGCCACAAATACTCAACATTGAGTTAGAGGACGTCTATTTTTTGACCGATCTCTCAAAGAGGGGCCCCCATTATCTTATCCAGACAGAAAGTAGTTCCAGTGCCTATTGAAGAGTATGTGGCAAATCATTGTATTCCAGGATCACGATTGGTGGGAGGAAGAATCATGATAAAATATGTTAGAGATCTGCCTCCTCAATCCATAATATTTTCCATCAAAAATTTAGTAGGTAGTACCAGCAACCATTTGGCTTCTAGATATCATATGGCCTATGCTCTACAATGTGTATAGCCAACTCTTTTTAACTAGAGTGCATCCTTCCTTCACAATGTGAAGGATCAAATTTTGAGATGCAGGGCTCGACAAAAAAAATAGTTTGTGTACGGTTCATATTTGGTTTCATTATTCTTAGAGAAAATTCCACAGATGAAACCATAGATCACACTGGCAGTACGACCAGTAGGTGAACCACGCATGAAGTGTTGGATGAGTTTTTCTCTGAGGTTGGGGATCGACTCAGAATTCAAATTTACAAGTGACTTCTTTGCTTAGATAAGACGTCAATTGATTTTCATTGAGGAATTTCCATATGGCGGAGTGGATTTATGGGGTAGCATGGACCTGGTACTTCTAGATGGAATGGACTAGGATGCGTCAGGTATGAAACCAAAGACCTTGTCAAGTGTTTTTCTATTTTAAAGTTTATATTATTTTTATGTGTATTTAGAGGGGCTTTTAACAGATATATTATTTCACCATGCAGACAGAAGAGAAACACGTCCAGTGGATATGATGACACTGGGGTGTCACAGAGATGCACATATAGTTGTAGATCCTAAGGTAGTAGTGGGGCGTCTCCGGGAGGTTGAGAGAAACCTCTATGGTCTTACGATGGGTATCCCTCCTCTCAGGAGGCAGGATGTACACCTTCATTTACAGAGACTGAACTACCTGCTTAGATGAGTGGCCTATGCAATAGTGTGCTACTCAGAGCACAACTTGGTGCAGGAGGATTAGGATCCTCCCGATATTTTATGTAGTTTGTATGATGATGTTATGGGCATGAGGGCCCAAATGTTTCCCTTCTATGTACATTTTTTGATGTAACCAAACATTTTCTATTACGTAGTACATATATACAAATATCGATTTTTGTGAAGCCAATTGATGTTTGCAAATAATCTTTGTGTGATGCGTTTTATATGATTTGTTTTCTTTATAAAATTGAATCTATGCGCGAGATACCAATCCATAATGTAATTTTCTAGCGAATACGAAGTTGTATTAAGTCCTCTTGGTATCCGTATGTACTCTATAAATTCAAACATTCTTTCAAGATGATGAACTCATAGGTGGAGACACAATAGGATAGGATTGAAAATGGCATAGACCCGATTAAGTTGACAGACCATGAGTTGAGAGTCAAGGTTAATGATCATATGAGATATACCTAGGGAGGAGGTTTCGGTTAAAATTCTAATGACAGTGTGACATTCTACCATGTTATTGGTTGTTGATCCTAGGCAAATGCCTCTTGAACTCACTAACTCATCAGAGTGGTAAATGACCCAAGCTGCATAAGAAATATTCACGGTGTGTCTACTAGCGCCATCCGCAAAAGCAACAAAGATAGGAAAGGAAGATGTCATCTACACACGCAATCACAAAACAAAGTATAAGCGGCTGAGACAAAACTTGTACATGCAAGAAAAAAAGACACACTGAAACTAAAGTACAATAGTGTACAAAGCACGCATGCTAGATTTTCTAGGCATAGTACTTCTTAAAGTAAAGCCTGTTTTGGGGCTCACCAATGGAGATTTATTCATATTCTACTAGATCATAGGAACCTCTATGTAATACACATTTTCCGATGTAAGGACCATGAAACAGAGCTTCTAACTTGTCTGTCCCTAAATTATCATGAGCCTAGTCATAAACGAGGACTAGGTCTCCTTCTGCAAAAGTATGAGGGTGGACAGATTTGTCATATTGACTCTTTATTTGCTTTTGATACATCCCGTTAATGAGAGTATCATCACGATGTGTTTCATCCAACCCAGTAAGATATAGGAAACATTCTTCTTCAGCAAAAGTGTCAGGCCAAGAGTTCTACTTTGAGTTTCAGTGAAGGAATTTCACAGTCGATTGGTAGTACTACTTCTATGCCATATACTAACTACAAACGAGTGAGTTCAGTAGCAATTTTTACTAAGGTGTGGTAAACCAAGAGAGAGGAGAAAATTTTTATATGCCAAGATGTTTTATTTTCCCCCACCATGCGTTGAATCATAGTTTTAAGGACCTTGTTGATAGCTTCAACTTGTACATTTTCTTGAAGATAGTAAGGGGATGAGTTCTCATGGAGAAAACCCAAATTGGCATGTAACTCACTCATCATCTGGTTTTGAAAGTGTGAATCATTATCAATGATAATGGCTTGTGGAACACCAACGCGAGTGATAATATGGTTGAAGATGAAGAGAGTTGCAGTACGACCATCATTCAGAAAAATAGGCATAGCCTCAACCCATTTTGTGAAGTAATCAACGGCAACGATGATGTGATCGTGCCCTTGGGATAAGGTAGGATTACACTGCATAAAAGCAATGCCCCATTTTTCAAAGGGGTCGATGACGAAAACAGGGTGTAGCAGAGTGAGGTGGGTTCGTGACCTTTTATGAAAAACTTGGCAGTGTGGTCACTTTTTGACAGGCTCAATACATTCTTTCAAGATAGAGGGCCAAAAGTAACTGACACATAAAAAAAATTGAGTTGTAGCCATCCCATAAAGGTGAGCGCCACATGCTCCAAGGTGAAAGTCACTAAGGACACATCCACCCTCATCATGAGTTAAACAGCGTCGTAGGATATTGTCAATACCACAGCGATACAAAGTGTCATCGATGATAAGGTAGCATCTAGAATGGTTACAAATATGACGACGTTCTTCATGAGACATATCAGGCTGAAAACATTGGGGTTGAAGATCAAGAAGGATATCTCCATACCAAGGATCAGACATGCTAATGAGGAATAAAGATTCATCGGGCAGAGAATCTTGGGGCTCAGTATCTTCATCAACATGGGGAATATCGCAGATAATTTCCACAAACACCAAGGATTTTTCATCTTTGGACTTCACAAAATTGAGATTGAATTCCTAAATAATAACGATCCACGTGGAATATTTTCCCCCAAGGACTTGACGTGTCATAATATGATACATGGGGTTTAATTCTACAATGACCGTGGTGGTGCATAACAGGATGTAATGGCGAAATATTTGGACAGCAATGATGGCTTCCAAAGCCAACTTTTCAATATGTGAATATCAGAGTTCGGGACCGGATAGACTCTTGCTCATATAGTATATCTCATGTTCGTCACCGTTAGGGTCCTCTTGAACTAACACATAGCGATAATGGAAGTAGATGTTGCTAAGTAAAGGATGTAGTCATGTGCATAATTCGGAGGATGCAATAGAGGCATATTGTTCAATGCATGCTTAAGAGCGTCAAAATATTGTTGAGAAACATCATCCTAGAGAAAAGGAGTGTCTTTCTGCAACAATCGCATAAATCCTTTGGTAATCTTAGCGTAGTTACATATTAAACGGCGAAGAAAGTTTTCTTTCCCCTATAAACTTTGTAGTTGGGTCATATTATTAGGCGGAGGTAAAGAAAGGATAGCTTTAATCTTTAAGGAATCCACCCTAATCCTGTCTTTAGAGACAACAAAACCGAGGAGTTAGCCCGATTCGACAGCAAATATGCACTTGTGTGGGTTCAAACAAATACAGTATAACCGACATCGAAGAAAAATAGCTCATAGATGACCAATATGGTCTGATCGACTGGATGATTGGGTAGGTAAATAATCAACGTAAGGTTCCACAATATGTTTGATATCGTGGAAAGCATATGACATGGCCCACTGGAATGTAGCACCAACATTTTTGAGACCAAATGGTATTTTTTGATAGGCGAAAGTTCCCCACGGGAAGATGAAGTTTGTCTTATGTTGATCAATGGGTAGTATGTCAATATGGTTGTATTCGGAGAATCCATCCATGAAAGAGAAAATCACGCTGCCAACGCAATTATCAATGATTTGGTCGATGAAGGGTGTGGGGTAATTGTATTTCGTACAAGCCTTGTTAAGATCCCTATAATCAACACAGACATGAATGGTCCCTTGTTTCTTAGTGATCAAAACAATGTTAGAAACCCATTTCATCAAGGGGATAGGATAGATGAAGCCAGATTTCAACAATTTCTCTACTTTTGCCTTAATGGCCACTGTTTTCTTGGGATGAACCGGGCGGAGTTTTTGTCTAACAAGTTTAACACCTGGGTAAGTTTATATTTCATGCACAGCAATCGAAGTATTGATCCCTGGCATTTCCTCATTGCTCCAAGCAAATACATCGTGGAATTATTTGAATAAAGAGGTGTAAGAAACCACTTCCTCGAGCGAACAATTAGCACCAAGATTAATATTTTCCATGATACCTTCCTTGATCTAAATATCAATAACAACCGTAGAAGATATGTTCCCTAAATTACCCTCAGAAATAGTATCTTGAGTGAGTATAGGAGATTGTGGAGAATCAACAACATCAGGGGGGAAGATAGAGTGTATATCTTCCTGAATTTCTTCGAGAGGTGGAAGAAAATAGGATGGATGATGGTTGTGCTCCAAAGGTACTTCGTCAATACTAAGCATTTCCATAATGGATTCGTCTGAAGGAAAAATATGGGAAATGTAGTCAAAAGAATAAGATAAGGAGTTCAACCAAGATGGCATCAAATAAGTGTTGAGTGCCAATAGATGTTGGTCATCCGTGGAGGGAGAGGCGGATTGAATAGCAGTGTATGAAGCCTCAGTCATACTAAGTGGCATAACATCACCTAGTGCATCAAACTCTAAAGGACTAGGTACAATCCAAGGATCATATGATTCTAAGGATTTATAGGCCATAGTTGAAATCATATTGATCATGCAAATATGTTGTGTGGTAAGAGGAAGTGGTGCAGGGAAAGTACCCATGAGTGAAGAGTCTTTTAATAGACCTACAACAACACCTACATACGTGATCTTGTGATCTCCCAAGAAAGGAATATTGTTGGTAGTGGGAGCGCGAGCTTTGGGTTTACATAAATCTAACTAATCGATAGTGAAAATTTTCCCTTGATGAGGAAATTGTACACATTGAAACACCAATGAAGTGACAGAAGTCATGGCATAAAAAAAAATATTCCTAGTAACTAGTTGTAATCGAGTGGAGCATAAATGACCTTGACATCATCAGAAACAGTCTTTCCACCCAACTAAATGGCTAAGGACTGCAATATTCTGTGAGGATGAAAACCTCGCCCATCAAATGCATGCAACATCATAGGGGATTTTTTAAGTGCAAATGATTTTAATCCTTTCCAACAAGCTAACGACATGACACAAGTAGAGGCTCCATCATCCAAGATAGTGCGGTGAATGTGTTGATCGTGAACAACAACATCAATTTGAAAAGTAATTTGATGAGAAAGTCGTGACTTGAAATTGTCCAGGTTAAACGTGGTATTGTTCAATGAATCAGTATCAATGGCACCAATGGCAACCAAGAGCATTCTATGTTGACTTGGGCAGTGCTGTAGAAATTCTATTGCGGATATAGCACATTGTGCTTGAGCCAAATATTCAATAATGTTGTAGCTTTGGGAGGCACGTGAACTAGGATTAGAAGTAGATTTATAGATGGTGCTCTTGTAAGGGCGTAATATAGAGTCGAACATAGGTTTCTCTCTCTGAAGTGATCCAGACGGAGGACTAATGGAGGATGGTGATGGATTCAATAAAGTATCGTTAGTGACCTTTTCTTTTTCAGGTTTAGATGGTGTGTCATATGTCATAGAGAGAGTGGTTAAATCAATCCAATTGAACATATAAATATGGGCACTTGTCAAGGATTCATCATAAGGAGGGTGGCTAGAACTTCCCCCTGTTGGGGGGGGGGGGTTGAGAAACCATAGATTGTTGTTGAGGAAAAGGTTGTGTCAACACGGTGGATTGGGAATTACCTTTAAAAAGTTTTTCAACTTCATCACGATGTGGACATACTCAGGTGTAATGATCATCACCACAAATAAGACATGGGAATTTCGGTTTCTGTTGTGGTTTCTTTTCAATAGTAGGCGGTGAAGTTTGGGTTTTGGGTTGTTCAATATTATTATTCTTTTTGGGTTTATTTTTTGTCTTATTCTTACCTCTGGATTGTTGTGAAGGGGCAGATTGAACTAGATTCACCTCAGAGACTTGAGCTGGGAGGGAGGTAGAGGAGAGTGAGGTCGAACTGAGAGCGGGCGTCGAAATAGAGAAACCTACAATTCCAGTCGACTATGGAGTAGATTGGGTTTTGATGGTGCCAATAATGCCATCTGCATGTGATGTAGATGAAGGTTTGGTTGATTGGTAGTGGAACAAGTAGCATTTGGAATCAACTCATACAAAGTACCATATTGTGAGTAAACCAAATCTAAGTATTGAGCTCGGGTAATGGATTCTTCTTTGGTGACTACACTTCCCATAGAAACATCACGAAAAATTAGGGGTAAAAGTGATTTAGTGATCCATTCAGCCAATAATTGGCCAGGAATGATTCCTTTGATCAACCTTCTTCGTCATCTCCACTCGTGAATCTGATCAAAGATATGCAAGGAGATGATCTAACGAAGGGAGGTCAAGAGTTCAGTACCCATCTCATAATGTATGGGTAGTTGAAAGTGTGTGAGAAAGGACATGGAAAGGGAGTTGAAATCTTGAAAAGAACCACGTCGAAGTTCAATGTACCACTTGGTTGTTGAGCTCGTAAGGGTACGCTGGAAAAGACGTAAACATATAGAATCATCCATCAATGAGTTTGATGAACACCATAAATGGAATGTCATCACATGATTGTTTGGGTCTTCTCCGGGTTTACTGTCAAACTTTGGGATGTCGGAAGGTAATTTAGCAGGAATCACTAGCCAATAAGGAAAATGCAGTATGGGATCGTTGGTCAATCGAGACAAGTCTGGGAGATCCAGAGTAGCAAGGAAGGGTAATCGTCGGTTACCCTGAGGGTGATATTGGTGTTGCATAGGGACACCACTAGGGCCATAAACTGGTTGAGATGGGTAACTGTATCCATTAGGTCCTCCTACATATGGTTGTTGTTGACCATGATAGATAGGATTGGATGGTTGTTGAGGAACGTTCATGAGTGGTGGAAAACCTGGTGGATTATGAGGGGTATACGTCAATTGATTCGGTTGCAGGGGATAAACAGTTTTTCCTTAAGGGGGTAAATAGTTTTTCCCTAAGGAGGATACACATTAGCCCCAAGGGGAGGATAAACATTGGACCCTTGGGGAGGATAAGGTTCTTGTCCTTGAGGACCCCAGGTGGGATTTGGGACACCAAGATGAGGTTGTCCATAGATAGTCCGGAAGGAACAGGATTTGGAACTCCTCATTGTGGGTTGTGGTATGATTTCCCCCCAGTCTAGGGTTGATTAAACATGCCTCCAGGAGATACTCCCCATGATTGTGAAAGGTTTCTGACAAAATAAGGTTTCACCCCTTCCATAGGTGGATTAACAACTGAAGTTTGACCAGTAAAGGGAGGTTGTCCTCTGGAAGGAACATGAAAAGGTGGTTGTCCCCCTAGAGGGGTAGACCCGCTATAGGATGGTTGTCCTCCAGGAGGGATCGGTCCACTAGATGGTGGTTTCCCCCCAGTCAGAATATTTACCATAGTTTATTTTGTTTGTCTAGCAAGGGTCTCCATTCTCTGGTGTAAAGATGTTCCAACAGGATTCTGTGGAACATGATGAGATGTAGAGTGAAAAGGTGTAAAGGTGGGAGTAGCGGTTGAAGTGCCTTGGGTATGAGTAGAGGTGATGACTCCAGCATTAATATGTACTTGTGCTAACATAGCGGTAGGATCAATGACCTGTTCGATGGGGTGATCAATAGTTTGACCAGATAGTCCTGCTTCAGCAGCAAGAGTGTCATGAGGATAAAGAGGTTGTCAAATGTATTCAAAATTATCATAAATATCATGTCTCGATGGATTCCTCCACACAGAATGAGCAGGTGTGTGATGTGTATATACTACAGTAGTAGGACGAATGGGGGTCCTATAGTCATCACCAAAAATTGGTTCTGTGGATCCCATATATGTATCGATAACTGGCCTCTCAGGTAAACCCGCGACCTCTTCTTCTATAACATTACTAAACAATTCCAATCAAAGAAAGAGTGGTTCAATAGGAACTGTCGATACGGGTGTAGTGTGAAGAGTGTGATTTTCAACTGTAACCAAGGCTCTTTTCGGATTTTATAACAAATGAGTAGCAACACTCCCAACGTCGGAACAATTTTCTACCTCTCCATGGTAGGTTTCTTCTGGTGAGTTAGGAGGTAAGGTTTGGTAGCCTTCTTCTGGATGTATCCCTTTCATCCTACATGATTGACGAAGACCTTTATCATCTACAAGCTCAATTTTGAATAATTATTAAAACAACAGCACATGCTAAAAAAATCTAGGAATACCAACAAGAAAACAAACCTTCTCTCGATGACCATACTAGTTGGTGATGAAATCCAACATCGCGTGAACAAGTCACAAATGGTATAGGATATGAGTGGGTGGAATAGTTACGATGGTGACCTACTTAACAGACTTACGCCATTGTGCAAGCTTCCATGCAGTAATTGTGGATTTACCTTCCAACGAGCTCAAGTGATTTTGACCACCATTTTTTCTAGGTACAGTGAAGAATTCCCTTCACCATCTCCTTATGTAAAGACCCTAAATATTATGGATACTAAGAACACCAACTCGCAGTCAGCCCCTAGGCAGGTACATTCGACAGTCCAGTCCGAACATATGGGCAGGGTAACAAGTCTGAAATCCTTCGAGAGAACTGAGGACAAGTGGACCGGTAGAACTCTAGAGGACCCTGAACAGATTCGGAGTTCATGAAGCACTGAGACCAAATGAATATAGTTGGACCTCAAGAAGAACCCCCAATATATGATCTGACTACTACGAACGGTTAAACCACAGAGGGATAATCTTTGTAACTCTCTCGAACGTGAACTCGTGCGTAACCCCTGTTTGAGAGGGAGATCCCAGAAAGATTAAAGGAAAATTGGATTTTCTCTCCCTATCGCAAGATGATAATGTTTGTTTTGAATGATTTCGAGAGTTGTACTCACAACCTAATCCAAAGTGCTAATCCTAGTCTAATGTTGGTGGAGGAATCTAAAAAGAAAAAGTTTCTAGACAGATTTTAATTAGCATTGATTTTTGTGGTTGTTCTTTACTCAGAGGTAAATGAGAGTGAAATTGATGATCTTATTACTCAATTCCCAAAAAATGCATAAGAAAAATGATAAGCAATTTGTTTTTCAATGAACTTCTATTTAAGGGAAGGAGAAAAAATTTTATGTTCACTATCAAGCACAAAAATGCAAAAACTTCATGCAATTGTTCTCAATCAAAAATCCAATTCAATGCTAAACTATTCAGAAAATGATCCTAATATCCAAAATCCAATCGTGAAATTCTCTTTGTTTAAATATGAATTATAATCAACTTCATTCAAAGCTTCTTATGCCATCTAGATTTCATTCTTTACAAGTTGTAATCAATTCGGAAGCAAACATCATATAAACAAAAAGCACACTCTCATTATGATCAAATAAGAAGAAAAAACAAAACCAAACTTTCAAAAAGAAAAACAAAACTCAAACAAGAGGAATTGCTTGGAAAGATAACTCAAAGATCAAATGAAACAATACACAAATCTCTGAACCTCCTTGTAACAACTTTCATGCAATCATATAAATAAGAAAGTGTCAAACCAACTCCATATCTCAAAGAGGAAGAGTGATTCAAAAAAAGGAAGAATGCTTTTCAATATCTCTTAAAAACCAAACAAAACAAAAAAAAATCCTTGGAAATAAAATGGTTGTAGGATCTACAGAAGACACAGACTGATAGAAACAATCTTGAGAAGATCAAAAAACTGAAAATTACACCCAGAAAGGTATCGCCAAAAATTTTCAAAAGACAAGAAAATCGATGCTCCGGTGTTAAAGGCACAAGAGCATTGCAGCACTCTATGAAGCACTGTAGGGGAGAATTAGTGCTCTGGATGTAAAGGTAGGGGATCACTGGTGTCTGAGATTTAAATAATTTTTAATCCAAAAACCAAGAAACTCGGGAAAACTTTGAAAATTGGTGTGTGTAAGATGAATTCAATTCCAACAACACATCCAAAAACAAAAAAAACATAGTGAATAGGATATAAAAGTGATCAAAGACTAAAACAAGACCAAGGAAGGAAACCAAAATTGAAAGCTTCGATCCCTAGTGGAGTCACCAATTTCTGTTATAGGAAAATTCCCCTATGGACAGGTGAATTCCCTCTTGGATATTAGACCCCTATGACCAAGGTAGAAAAGTGCTAACTTTGAACACTGAATTTCCTTTAAACATAGCTAACCTAATCAATAGAGAAGAGGAAGAATATATGAGTACCCTTTTACGAATTTTGTCCTTACCCGGTCCGAGTTGAACTTTATATCCAAGTCCTTCAATGAGTCTTGCAATCCAATAAACAACAAAGACAAAGCATACTTCCTATTCTACCATGATTAGTTTAAAACTAGATTCATCCAAAGAGACAAGGTCATGCAAATGTACACAATCTTGAAGGAAACAGGCCAAGCACATGTATTAATGAGAACAAAATAAGGTGCTTACAAAGTGTAGGTGAAGATGTAGCAGCCTCACCAAGCTCTCATTCTCCAACCGCTTCCTCGAATGATCCACAATCAAAATGACAATACGTTTCACTAATTATTCTCCCCCTTTCACCATGAGAGTTCCTCCTTATATAGGCTTTGAGAGGCCTAACCATCTTAGATATTCTTGGGATAAGCTGAGGATATTACTCCATCAGTTGTGGAACTCCCCTTAGATGCAGCCTTGGTCTTGGATTCAAGCCAAACTGACTCGGATATTTCTTAGTTGAATTCAGAGATAAGGGGGATTTGTTCGATGATTTTCTCAACAGCTCAGTGTTCCCTCAAAGTGGGCCACAGAGCGTTGCAGCACTCCCTTCTAAGAGAGAAAGGAGTGTTAGCTCTCCCTGCAAGTGGGCAAGGGAGCATCGATCTCCAAAAATCATTTTTGATGATAATTTCTCAAGGTAAAAGTTTGTACTCCTCACCAAATGATATATTTCCTTATTTTAACTAGTCTTATAGGGTATCTCAAGTGTTCTAATGATGTTGTTTGCGATGCAATATAGGCAAGACGAAAATATGATTTTTTTGACACTTGTGACAAAAGTGCGACACTTGTGATAATGACAATGAGACATCATCGGAGTGAGTAATTTTGACGTGTAACAATCCCAAAGTATTCCTGGTTCATGTATTCCTTCTTCAGTTGTTATTATAACATTCATTAAGAAAATATACATGGTATATCCATTATCATATAACAATTATCTTATTCATGGGAGTTTTCAACTCTAGAATACAAAAATTTATTCAAAATGAGTTTGCAATCATAAATTGATACTCATCTGTATGGTTATCCTTTGCTTCACAAAGCTGCCATGAGAAAGAATTAAGATCAATGTTCTTCTCTAACACATCCACATGATTCCAACAACCATAACATATGCATTCTTAAGTTGTCTCTTCCTTGCTATACTCACTTTCTAGGTTTATGCATCCCCTTCTCTATTGCATAGTCCCTTAAGTAATCCATATTTCCAAGGATTCTACATGCAAGGAGAGCGCCAACTTACTACCAGAATCCCACCTGAAATCTATAAATTATGGAAATAATAGGGTTACATAATTGTAACAGTATCCTTCTTCCTAATCCTTCAATTTAAATTACCATCATCTCATTTGTATCACACATATACACTCATTGTGAGATATCATTATAGCAATTTATTTATTAATTTTCCAAATCTTATTCATACAAGAAAACAAAGTTTCCCAAGCATGAGATTTCTGCTCATATTTTTCGTCTCTTATTGCCGTAGATATCAGTCTTCCTTATGATCTTACATCCCTATCATATCCAATGCAATTCTCCCTGTAATTTTCTCAAATTCCATGCAACCAAACAAATTGTTAGCATATCATAACAATTTTCTTTTATTTTTTTCATATAGGAAACTAAGTTTCCCAAGCACAATATTTTCTTAGGACATTTGGATCTTGCAATAGCAATCATCGGTCTTCCTTATGGACTTACACCATTTCCATATCCAAGACCATTTTTCCTACAATTCTTCTCAAGTTTCATTCAATCAAATAATTGTCAGTATTCATGGATATTATTATCTCATTGCAACATTTGTAATCATCCCATGAAGTGATTTCAGAATTATATTATCCTAGAATTCAATCACTTACAACTATTATTCATATTATATGGAATGAAACCATCATTCCTTGCATATTCATTATCTAGCATACCAAAATTTTCATTATGGAATCAAACTTTAATAAGAACAAAACCAATGTGGCAATATTCATGGTCACATCCACACAATGCATCCTTGCATTGACTCTGGAATACCACATATCCATGTCATGTATTGTTCCATGATGAGTTAGAAGGTCTATAAAACACCTCAAAACATCATCTAAACTATTCTTCGTTACTTTTTTGATATTTTGGATACCTTCCTATTCGAAACATACACAACACCAATAATATAATTCCCTTAGTGCTCTCTCTTGTCAGCAAAGAGGTTGCAATCCAAACATCAATTATATAGCGGAAGACCATTATGCACTTGTATAGCACTATAACATTTCCATATCCAACCACAACATGGCCTCACACATGGTTATATATATTAGCATTCATTGTTATATTAGGAGTATGTCTCCTAACTTTACTTGGTTATGATCTCATAACCAATATAACATGATATGAAAATTAAAATTATCACAAATGCATTCATGTATTACACAACATGTGTGTACTCAAGGCCCTCCATATTTAATTTCAAATACTGTAAATTTAGCTAAGGGAATTCTTACCTCAATTCCCTTCAGCAGTCATTTATCATAAACAACCGCAAATGCATACCTACATGGTTGTTATTACATTAATTGATGCTACCTGATCATATAATATTTTGTAGAATCTCGCCAGCTCCCTTCCCAAACCTCTTTATTAGTATCTTACCATCCTCATTTTATTCTTATGGATGGTTTTCATATGCAACAACAATGTCACCAACATCATTCTCATCCATGCTATAACATTTTTCATGGACACACAGTCCATCATTAGTCTTATTCAAATACCATAACATCATTATTTCACATATATCCTTAGACTATTTTCAGTCTACAAGCATGCCACAAACATGTTCAAGCATGTCTACATGAACTAATGTATATCAATATACATCATGCATATAATTTTCATCATGTTTTAGCTTTATTGCATGCATCATGCATCACTTCCATTATGCACTCTGATGCATATATGTGTTAACTTTATTTATTTGTTTTTTGTTGTAGATGGTTGTCCTTGAATTCTAGTAGAACCTCGTTGTTGTGTTCATTTCCATTATGCTCAATTGTGCACCATTGGCCCTTATTTTGAACCTTGTATCCAAGCCTCACTTTCGAGATCCATGTGCATTACATCAGAGAGTTGGTACATTACAGGATCATCGATTTGCAGTACTTTCCATCCACCGAATAGACAACGAACATCTTCAACAAGACATTTACTGAGCAGAAGTTCCATCTTCTACACAATCATCTTGGAGTGAAGGGCACAGCTTCTTAGAAACTCCTTTTTTTCTTTCATCATTTTTTATGCATTGTACTTTGCAGGCAAAGGGAGGGGGAGGGTTCCCATGAATTTTTCCCTCTTTTCTATATTTTTTCATTGTTTCATTCTTAGATGCATTGTACAATGGGTACCTAACATGGCCTTGGTTGTCAAAACCCATTCATCATGTACACCTTAGCAGTGTTCAAGGGGGTGTAGGAGATATTACACACTAACCTAGGTAATTATTTTTCTAAGGTTGATAGTCCAATGTTGAGAGTGTTAGCACTTAGATTCACCCTCCGACTATAATAGGATAAGACCAGTACCCATCAAAATATTTTTGGATTAAAAGGGTGTGAGTGGGTGAGTCTACGAGACTTTAAGGAAAGGAGAGACAATGGAGATCACTGTAGATCAGTGATGGGCCATTGAGATATGGAGTCATAAACAATCTTCTCAATGAAGGCATTTAATCTCCCTATCAGACAAAGGATTTAAGTGGTGGTGGAAAGGAGAAAGGAAGAAAGTGTCTGAATGATAAACCATAAAAAAATGGGCAAGATGACAACAGAATCTCTACCACCTCAGGAATCTAGAAATCAAGGGGCTTAGAACGATCTAGACAAGAAGAAAAACACAGGATGTTTGTTGAACCATGAAATATGGGAATGACGGCAACAAATCCTCCATCGCCTCAGGAATCCATAAATCAGAGAGATTACATCTAGACAGGAATGAGAAATAGACACGTCTGATGAACAGTGAAAGATGGGAATGATGGAAACAGATCCTCAATCGCCTCAGGAATCCATAAATCAGAGAGATTACATATAGACAAGAAAGAGAATCAGAAAATGAAAACTAAGAAGACGGTCTGATATAACAACTTAAAGGAATCTTCATTAACATAACAATTTTCAATCTAGGCCCTCAGGCTTACAACAAAAATGCAGTCATAACAGCTCTCAAAACTTCCCCCAGTCTGGGCCAAAACTACCCCCCCTCTTACAAAATCTAAATTGATTTCTTTTATACTCAGATCAATTCTTGACTCTCAGGAGTGTGATCTGATCACCATATTCAAAGATTTTCTTGGAGTAGTATTCTGTTAGACTATGCATGTATCCCTCTGCTAGACGCAAGCTCATATTGGCATGGGTCTGTAATAGAATTCGTCCATGGGGTACATCGGGTTGGCAGCTCTGTCTTCCATGGATAGCTCCCCCATACTTTCTAATTACTGAGTCAGTCAAGGTTTCAACCACCAGCTCCATTTTCATTAACTACCCTTTCTCGATATTGAAACGCGGCTTAATGCCCAGGGGTGGCCACATGCTTCTCTCAGATAGGACGCTATATAAACATGTGATTGCGGGGCCACTAAAGGTGGTTTGGGTTCACATCACTTTTGATCACACAATCCACCACCTTTTGCCACATATTAATTTTTCCAAACCACGGTTTCAATTATGGGACCACTCAATAAAATTATCGCCCAAGCACATCGCGTCCCTGTAATGGACTGTGGTCGTTGATCTTGTGATATTGGGCAAGGATTTATAATGAGCCGATCAAATATTCCCTCTTCAGATCAATGGATCAAATCTTCCTTTTTGAATCGACGACCGAGATCTGCTTCACGATTCGGGATTCAGACTTTTCAAACTTCAAACCTCCTTTGTATTATGTTTCTTTTACCCGGAGCGAAGGATTTGGTGATTCTTGGCTCCTACTGGTCGACGGTTGAGATCTGTTTTGGGTCTCTGGGATCGGGGAAAACCAAATATAAAATTCTCACTTACCTTCTGTGTTTTTTACCCGGAGTTTTCAATCTATTGACCCGTGTCCACTTCAATCAATGGCTCTACTCCTGCTTCGAGACTTTGACCCCTTCAACCAGGTCGATGACCCTTTTGCTCCCTTCTTGATCAATGGTCGAGAGATACCTCAGGTCTTCATGATTTTCCCCCCTTCGCTTTCCTCTGAATCTCTAGATCTAGTGTCGCATGTCCATTTGAATCAGATGACTGAGACTTCCTCTGGGCCTTTGGGCTTCGAGTGTTTTTCATGGTGATATAATTTGTGAAATTATGAAACTTTGAATACCCGGGGGCCACTAATCTGATCCTCATAGGCGATCTCCACCATCGCAAAACTGAGCCCACCAGTTTGCATTTTAAGTATGAAATGAGCTTCTCTGCATGTTGCGCTCAGATGCTTCCTATGCAGACCATGAACTTGGACAACCTGTTTCCCTTAACAACTATATGTGATAACATTTGGCTCCATAGGGGATGGTATGATCCCTGTGAGCTACCAATAACAAGTAGTTCCAGTCACCTTCTGCATTGGGCTATGGAGTCATGCTCAAAAAACATCCTGCTGAGGAAAAAAGGGAAATGTGTACACACTACTCTACTAAAAAATGAAAAAAAAACACATGGGCTCCAGAAAGAGATTATTTATGTACAATCCTATACTAATTGATTTTTACAAAATGCTAGGTGAAAGAAAAATTCCACCATAGCCATTCAAGTAACTTCCTGACTGGAAGCTCTTTTACTCTACCAGTGATCAATAGTATATAATGCAACCATGACAGCAAAATGGCTACATCCTTCAGCTTCTCTCCAAAGGCTAAAGTTGAGATAAAGTTGGGGGGCTCCAAGATAAGAAGGAAATTCCACTCCAAGTACTTGCTAGTAGGCTTATAGAATGAGTGGAAAACTCCAGAAAGTTTGTAACAGACAACCCGTTCTTCTCCATAGTTTCTCACATAGGGTTGAATATCTTTGGTAAGCACAAGTGGGTTAACATTCGATGTAGGTTTACTATCCTTGGGTGATGGTTTCTCACTGACGGGCTCTGGATAGGAGATCAATTTCCCCTCTGGCTCTTCCTCTTCTTCACGGCTTTCCCAAGGATTAGATTCATAATCATCATAAACAGGGCCCGTGGGAAAAATATTTTCTTCAATCTATTTCTCAGTGACTTCTGCAGGCCAAGGACAGTTGATTTCCTCACAATCTTTTTCTTTATTGAACAGAGGATAAGAATCTGTTGTATGTTCTTGGAAATCCTTCATATCCAGGTCAGAATCTAATTCATATCTTTCATACACAGGATGGTTGGTGCCAGGTGAGATATTCTCATTTAAAGGGTCTGAACAGGATATAAACTGTGCATTTAGATTCTCCCTTTATCCTTCATGACTCTCCCAAGGATCAGATTCACAATCATAATAAACAGGAACCATGGGAGAGAACTTATTTTCGTCATCTTCACCAGGATATTCATCGCAAGTTGTTTGTCCTTGGATATTATTTGAAATCACTTCTTCATCATAAGCAAGGCTACCAAGAACCTATGTTTCGAGGACTGAAATATCCTCTTCATATCCATAAGAGAAGCAAGCATGATCTTCCTTCAATTCCTCTATTCTTGTATAAAGTGATCATATCATCTCCATCAACTTCTCCGGGGGATGTCCCTCACTCTCACAGCTTTCATTCGAAACCATCATATCTTGATCATTGTCCTCGTATTCCTTAGAACAATTATGACAAATAAACTTAGAGGAATAAAAATTTTGACAATGTCTATTGAAGGCTGGATGAAATTCTCTCAGGGAGGAAATGCTAGCAAGAGGTAAAGAGTGATACCACTTATGAGCATCTCCTACTAATGAGAACATGAACATCTTCGTTAATACATATTCATGATGTATCTCCCACTGATGCATGAGTTCATGAAACTCATGGAGGTGGTGAGAAGGGTTGTCTTCTTTATGCTCTCTAAATATGGGAAAATAATCACTCCATTCATTTGGATTAGGAACAACATTGGGAAAACCAGGAACAATAGAGAAAATAAAGGGAGAAAACCTTCGAGCCAAGATTTTTTCCATTTCAAACTAGTGGAGTTGCCAATCGATCCTTTAACCATGGAGTCACCAGGTGAATGATATGCATAATGATTGTGTTTGGTCTTTGTTCACCATCGAAGACCATCTCTGATCGTTGTGTTCTCCCAGGGGGTTGTAGCTATTGGCAGTCACACTGCAACAGTGGAGTCGAGACAGTGGATTCGCCAGGTGCAAGCGCAATATTCAAAGGTTCTGATGTCTGATGCACCTTCAGAATCATAAGTTTGTTGTCATTCTACCCAGGGAAAATCTTCAATTCATCCCTGGAAATGATGCCATGAATGTTAGCACTGAGAGTCACCCTCCGACTACAAGAGGATAAGCCCAGTACCCATCAAAATATTTGTGGATTAAAAGGGTGTGAGTGGGTAAGTCACCGAGAATTTAAGGAAAGGAAAGACAACAAAGATCATTGCATATCAGTGATGGGCCATTGGGCTATGGAGTCATAAACAGTCTACTCAATGAAGGCATTTAAGCTCCCTATCAGACAAAGGATTTGAGTGGTGGTGGGAAGGAGAAAGGTAGAAAGTGTTTGAATGATAAACCATAAAAAATGGGAAATATGGCAGCAGATCCTCTACCGCCTCAGGAATATAGAAATCAGGGGGTTTACAATGATCAAGACAAGAAGAAAAACATAGGACGTCTGATGAACCATGAAATATGGGCATGATGGCAATAGATCCTCCATCACCTCAGGAATCCATAAATCAAATTGATTACATTTAGACAGGAACGTGAAACAAAAACGTTTGTTGAACCATGAAAGATGGGAAAGACAGAAACAGATACTCCATCACCTCAGAAATCCATAAATCAGAGAGATTACATCCATACAGGAATGAGAAACAGAAACGTTTGATGAACCATGAAATAAGGGCATGATGGCAATAGATCCTCCATCACCTCAGGAATCCATAAATTATAGAGATTACATCCAGAAAAGAAAGAGAAACAAAAAATGAAAACTAAGAAGACAGTTTGATATAACAACTTAAAGGAATAATCATTAACATAACAATTTACAATCCAGGCCCTCAGGCTAACAACAAAAATATAGTCATAACATCTCTCAAAGCTTCCCCCGGTATGGGCCAAAACTACACCCCCTCTTACAAAATCTAAATTGATTTATTTTATACTTAGATCAGTGCCCAACTCTTAGGAGTGTGATCTGATCACCAAATTCAAAGATTTTCTTGGAGCAGTCTTCTGTTAGACTATGCATGTATCCCTCTGTCAGACATAATCTCAGATCAACATGGGTCTACAGGAGAATCCGTCCATGGGGATACCTCGGGTTGATAGCTCTATTTTCCACGGTTGGCTCCTCCATACTTTCTAATTACTGAATGAGTCGAGGTTTCAACCACCAGCTCCATTTTCATTAAATTCCCTTTCTTGGGATTGAAACAAGGCTTAATTCCCTGGGGGCGGCCACACACTGCTCTCAGATAGGACACTATATAAACACGTGATTGTGGGGCCGCTCAAAGGTGGTTCGGGTTCACACCACTTTTGAGCCCACAATCCACCACATTTTTCCACGCATTACTTTTGCCAAACCACAGTTTCAATTGTGAGACCACTCAATAAAATTATCGGCTGAGCACGTCACATCCCCGCAGTGGACTATGGTCATCGATCTTGTGATATTGGGTGAGAATTTACAATTAGCATCTCAAATCTTCCCTCTTTAGATCAATGGATTAGATCTTCCTTTTTCGAATCGACGACTGAGATCTACTTCATGATTTGGGCTTCAGACTTTTCAAACCTCAAACCTCCTTTGTCTTCTTCTACTTTTACCCAGAGTGAAGGATGTGGAAACACTTGTCTCCTACTGATTGACTATTGAGACGTTTCTCGGGTCTCCGGGCTCCGAGAAAATCAAATATCAAATTCTTACTTACCTTATGTTTTTTTTACCCGGAGTTGTCGATATATTGACGTGCATCCACTTCAATCAATGGCTTTGCTCCTGCTTTGGGACTTTGACCCCTTCAACCAAATCAACAGCCCTTCTTCTCCCTTCTCAATCAACGATCGAGAGCTACTTTGGTTTTTCGGGATTCCCCTCCTTCGCTTTCCTCCGGAGCTCTAGATTTGGCGTCATGTGTCCATTTGAATCAGATGGCTAAGACTTCCTCCAGGCCTTCGAGCTTCAGTTGTTTTTCATAGTTCTATACTTCGTGCAATTCTAAAACTCTGAATACCTGGGGGCCACTAATCTAATCCTCACAACGGATCTCCACCGTCGCAAAATTGAGCCCGCTAGTTTGTATTTTAAGCCGGAAATGAGATTCTTTGCATGTTGCACTTGGACGCTTCCTATGAAGACCATGAACTTGGATGACCTACTACCCTTGAAAACTATATGTGATAATAGAGATCGCCTCCTTAGATAAGAATATTATCTTTAGAGAATATTCCCCTACAAAATTGGGCACTTCTCTTCAGTTAAGAGTTAGTTACACTCATTTAGACTAGTGGAAATCACTCATGTATGGATATATTGGTTTTATCACCAGTATTTTCATGTGTTTCTCTCACTTCCACACACCTGATGCAATTTATTGATGGTTTCTTGGATCAGTTA
This sequence comes from Picea engelmannii, assembly GCA_009831015.1. NCBI lineage: Eukaryota > Viridiplantae > Streptophyta > Pinopsida > Pinales > Pinaceae > Picea > Picea engelmannii. The sequence continues at coordinate 393,990 of ML779677.1, read as the reverse complement.
ACTAAGATTAGGTGGCATATTACTTCAGTTTTTATCAGTGTGTCTAGATCTCTTGAGATCACTACTATGGAAACTCCACTTATCCATGTAAAGTGTATCATGTGTATTTTACCATTTTACTCATATATTGAATACAATTTGATGACCTCTCGACCCTAAACCCACAATATGGCAGCCATTAAAATTATTTTTTTCTCATCAAAATATGAATCATGGGCCTAACTCTCTTTAATAACAGAGTTTTAGATCGCTCTGTTATACATACCAGTTCGATATGTTCTTATATAAGCACTTAAACCTTTGAGCTCTCCTCTTTGGGTCCAAGTGCTGAAACCCTGAGATTATTCTCTTAAGCCCTTATCATCTATCACTTATCCCATATGTCCAGGCATTATGACCATAATCTAAACCAAATGGTGCTTACCTTCCCATGGCCATCGAAACTTTTTCGATATTCAAATTCAGTCGTTGATCATCACAGGATGGAAATTCCAAATCAAGTAACAGACTATTCCATCTTTGAATCGGTGTCATTGATCTACCTTTAATCAAACGGTCTACATCTCATTTCATTGTGAAATGATCAGCTGCTAATCGGACAATTGTGATCTAATCACAATTTAATCCGACGATCATATTTGGACCTTGGACTCTTATTTTTAGACTTCCTTAGGATGTGACACTCTGAAATCACTCCTCTAAATTATTGTGCCATTCCTCTCAGACTTTGATGTCCAGAATAACCTACATTTTTTATCATTCATGATAAACGGTCACCAATGATTGCCCCCCACCATTGATCAATTGTAAGATCTATGGTCCCAATAAATTCATCTTTGCTTCCACTATTCTAGATATCTACATAGGACCTACACGTGGATTCCACATGTCACCCTTTCACTCATGGGTCCAACTTCCATGTGTCCACCTTCCATTTGTTGATGCCATCTATCCTGATCTCTGTTAGTTTCCACATGTCTCTTTTTGTATTCGTTGATCTATTCAACTCTGAATAGATCTCAGTTTTCCATTGAAACCTTTCCTATGGAGTTTCGTCAGCTTGCAAACTCCACAAAATCTGATATCTCCACTCAGAAAACAAATAAGATAATGCCACATGTTTTCTTATGATCCATCGAACTGGTCTATCCCGAATGGATCCTCTCCATTGATATCTATTTGTTTTCTCATCGGAGTACTCTCCTGACTGCACACTCTAAATATCAACTCCAAAACCCTTAAGGATCTTCATATCAAATACTGAATAAAACTCATTTCTGGTCATTGATCCTTCCAGTGATCAATAGTCACGATTAGATATTCTCCTCTCCATGATCTAATCCTGGTTGTCCAAATTTAACTCATGAACAATGCTTTGTTTTTGTCCAAGGAAATCAATTCTCCTAATTTATTCCTTGAATTTATCTAATGACTCATATTCCATGACGCATGCAAATGGATTTTTTATTCTCTACTCTTTGTCCCTCCTGTGCACAGAGTTGAATTCTAACTCTATTTCTTCACGATTCTACTCCAATTCAACTATGAACTTGACCCAATATATCTTCAATTCTTCAGGATCATCGATCCCTACAATGATTGATGATCAACAACCTTTGATCATTCGCTAATACAAGGATTTAATAACGATCTTCCCTACAACCTGCAACATGGATTAAGAAGGAATTCTTTATTGTTCAAACATTAATTCCTACCACTCAATCTTGCAAATATTTAAATACACGACCATAACAAAGGTATTCAAACAGACAATTCCATGAACACTTGAAATAGAGTGATTCCATTATTCAATTGTACACATATTGTATATAAGGCATTTATCCTTTAATGGCCTTTCACACTCTCACACTCTTTGTCATGATTCTCTCGCTATATGGTCTCCTTAATGCCTTGTTTCTCACAACATTTATACAATAAGGATTCTAAACTCGAATTTGTTCAGATCCATAAAATCCTCACTCACAATCCCTAGGATCCTCTAGATCCACAAAATACTCAAGATATATATAACTTACCCATGGGCCCTAAGATATATCTAAGTCCTCACAACTCTTGATATCTTCTTTAACAAGACAGATCTAATTACAATCATATATTCTCAACTAAATCTCAACCCTATACATCATTCTAGAATTCCATAAAACATAGGAATTTCAACAATTAAACAATTAAATTCAATACCCCCCCTAGGTCTATTCAAACTAAGTAGTTTAGGAGGAAAGATTCTCTTGCATCACAATTTATTGATTCTTTTATATCATCTCTTCTCTCCTTCTCTCAATTTTCAAGCTTTGTACGAATTTTTGTTAGCTAGATTCTTTGTGCAGGTTTCACCACAATTCTACAATCCTCTTTCTATCAAAAGTGTCTTCCTCCTTCACTCTATCCTTGATTTTATAATATTGAGTTATGAACTAGCCCTAATATCCAAAGTGATTAAAATTTGAGATTAATTCTCATCTCACTTGAGATCTATGGCCAAGGTTTAATTCTAATTAATTTTATCATTTCCTTCGATAACTCAACTAATTAATAAAATCACTTTAACTTAATAATTCCTTTAATTAAAGCAAAATATCAAGGATAGAAGGCTTTAGATGACTTCCAAATGTCTATAAACTTATACTTGTGTGTAAATACATGTTTGATGCTACCAACATCAAAGGTTTCATCAAAAATAGATTTTTATAGCCTATATAAAAAATAACGTAAAAAACAGAGATATAGAGAGGTATCCATAAAATGGAGGTTTTAATGTACTTGCATACCAAAACACCATTTTTTTCATCCCAACCCTAAATTTGAGGCAACCAACTTAGCAAAGACACACACTAGAGTTTTCACACTCACCCAAAAAAAATTGAAATGAAAATAACATGCACACTTTAGGAACATGCATGCATTCCTAAAACACATGTGCATTCCTAAAATGTGTGAACATTATTAGGAACACGAACACACATGTGCTCCTGTTAACAAAATCTCTCTCTCTCTCTCTCTCTCTCTCTCTCTCTCTCTCTCTCTCTCTCTATATATATATATATATATATATATATATATATATATTCCTCTCCCTAT
>ML779677.1:327276-379865 GCA_009831015.1 Picea engelmannii | reverse complement strand
AGAGGTTATAGTGGAGGTTTCTACTGTTACAAAATTGGAAAAAAATCTAAAAAAAACCTCTGCCACAACATATGTTTTCGATAGTGGATGATTTTGTGGATACTATAACAAAATTTGATTATAACTAAAAAAAAATGGGTGTTCAGAGGTTAGTGGATGTTTACAGATCGATGCATTCGTATAAGGCACAATCATTGGTGCATACATACACCTAAATCACCAATGTTTTACACTTAACGTCAAGCATTGGGGCGGTAAAATATGAAGGCATGACAACAATAAAGTATTTAAGCATTGGGGAATTTGTATTATAAGCATCGGGGCATTAATATTAAAATGCACCAGGAGAGTTAAAAATAATTAAGCACCCAAGATTTCTACATAGAACGCATCGGTGCGTTACAGGGAAAAACGCCCCCATGCATTAAAAATTGAAAGCACTGGTAATTTGCAGTAACAAACAATCCACAATGCTTATCAATAACACAATAGCATTGATGTGTATCAATAACACATATGCATCAGTGCTTCATATAACATTAACACACCGATGGCCACATTTTTATTATAATTTTGTGCTATTAAATTAATATTGAAACTAGTGTTAATTGATTACCAAAAAGCACTGGTGTGAATTTCATATGACATGCACCAGTGAGTTTTAATATTAAATGTGATGAAGAGATTAATAATTAAAATACATCGAGAAACATCAACTTGTGATAGTGCAATTATTGTTATTTTTTAATTTCAATATTTATCAAAAAAAATACATATATATTGTATTTTGATTAGTGAATTTGGATATGATGTTTGGATTAATTTGTTATATCTTCAGATTTTGCATCTCTTCATTATAATATTTAGTAATCCATATATTTAATCAGCGAGGTAACATTTCACAATGACATTGGACAACACAATAGAATAAATTAAAACATACTTTCTTATATGAATAAGAGGGTATTTGTCATACAAAATGGGACACTTATCAGTAATCCCTTGTCTTTCAATTGAGACACTATGTCCATTACATTAAACAAACATGTCTAATTTTCATAGACAATTATTTCAAAATAATACAATTGCAGCTTGCATTGATATCCAAATGTATGGGTCAGCATTATTCACTGGAATTGTTGTTAGTGCTCGAGCTACTTCCATGCCTTGGGTTATTTTGTTGAATGTTTGGTTGATTGTCTCGAGTGTTTTGTTCTTCTTGAAGTTCCATCTACAAACATAAAAATAAACTATAATGAGTCTATCTACATTGGTGAGAATACTGAAAATTGAAATAAATAATATACATGAAAGTAAATTGCAAAGCAACGTACCTCCAAAGCAAGAATTGACTCATGAATCATAAACATATGTTCAAAATCAAATATCATGCCTTGTTTCAACAATTATTCTATTGGCTCAGTTCCATGCTTCATTTCCTATGAGTTTTATAACCCATAATAAATCATAGATTTAATATAAAGTATTATTTTTGTTTCATTAATTATAAAATGATAGAAGTGAAACAACATATATTATACTTACAAATTCCACAATTAATTTTTGATATGCCAACATATACTCACAACCCTTAATTAACCCAATGTCAATCAATTTTTCTGATGGCTCTTCTTTGTATGTTAGCACCTGTTTGAAGACATTCAAGGATGGTTGTTGTAAAACAACTTAAAATATACAAACAAAAAAAAACCTTAAGATGTTATAAGGAAATAACAATCACTCACAAACTTTGCCATCAACCCTTTGTTTTCTTGTCGTCTAGTTTATGTGAAGAAAGAGTTCCATTTTCTTTTATTTTTTGTAAGAGAATATTTGAAAATTAATATTTAATGTGAAATTAATTATTTGTACCTAATATAAAAATTCAATGATTACATACATTTGAAGCACATTGTTGTTGAGATAGCTCCTCTTGCGATGCAATTATGTCCAATTGTTTGACCATCTCCTTGTACACTTTTTTGGACATGGCATATTTAGGATATCAACTCATTGGTCCTCTGGGATTTTCATAATTTTCCTGAAAAAATAACATGACAATAAAGTATTTTTATATTGATATATGAAAATTAAATATCACAAAATTGATATATTAATAAATGAATACTTTGTAATATATATATATATATATCCTAAAAAAGCATTTTTATGAATATTACTTTTTGTATGATTCTCTTTTGTTGTTGTATGTTTTTTCTATTGCAAGTCTAGCAGGTCTCATTGACCATTGCTTTGGAAATTCTTCCTATAGTTTAAATACAACTTTGCTCTTGGAATCATTGGATTGATTTCTATATTGTAAGTGGAAACTATGTATATACGTTTGTTCCACTATATCCCTCATAGTTTTGTAAAAGATTTTCCCCCTTTGATTAATCTCCAACAGCACTCTAGATGACCTAAGGACCAAGTCATCATCATTTACATCTTCTATATTAATTAATTTAGTTTTGTTATGATGAAATTATGTTCCCTCATTGTTGGTGCATGTAGAACATTAAACATATGTGAATTAATAGAATGTTTGACCTCATTTTGTGGCCCTGCATGAAACACACTAACCAATACATATTATTTAAACTTACATATAGTTCAATCATATTAATTTTGTATACAATTTATAGAGACCTTGTATTTTTTTGTTTTTTCGCATATGTCATCATTGTGTTGACCAGAAATTTTCTTATTTGAACTCTTCTCACTCATATTTTTATCGATATACAACCTGTACCATTCAATACAAAAATTATTAAAGATATTTTATAAATAAATCACATAATTTTCAACGAAAAAAAATCAATGTAACCAGTGTGCTTTTTATATACAAAGCATCGGTGTGTTTATTAAATAAAACACATCGGGGATTTCCATACAAAAACACACACCGAACAGTTTAGTTTCTTTTTTTAAATATTTTGAATTACTACAGTGCAATATATATATAAGACATCGCAACGACTACAGTAGAAAACAAAAACATAGCAAAAAAAATTAAACATTCACAAAAAAAAAACAATAGTAAAATTACACACCGATACGAAGAAAAATTAAAACTGGGTGATATGAACAAGGGTTGAGGAGCGTATTACCTGGAGACCTCTATTTTTCCAAGTTTACGGGTTGTTGCAATGAGTAGAATGCTAAACAAAGGGGGAGGTAGGGGGAATCCATCATACAAGAAAGTAGTGGTTGATAGAGGGAAAGGTCCTTGTGGAGGAGGATTTAATACCCCACTACTAGGGACATCAGGATCAATGTCAGAGACACGAGGCGAGGAAAAGCATGAAAAAAGAGAAAAAAAGGAGAGGAGAACAAAGAGACCCAAGGCAAGGAAACATAAATGGGGTTGGAGGGAGCAACCCATGCAAACCAAAAAATGACTGTGATCCCAAAATTTGTACTAGAACATTCTCAGACTCAAGAATATAGAGATCAAATGAGGGTGCATGCCTTGATATGAAAGTTTATGGAATTATGGCCCACCGAAAAAATCCTATGAAGTTGGATCAAATATCATTGGAAACCAAGTGGTGAGGTGGATCTACACCTAGGATCAAAAGGATTTTTTACAGTTCTCTTTATTGACCTAGAAAACAGAGGCAATGTGTTTGAAGGAGGGCCTTATTTTCATGCCTCAACTAGAATATACATGAGACCCTGGAAGGAAATTTTTTCCCTGAAAAAGGAGAACTTTAATTGTGTGCTAGTCTGGATCAGACTTTATTCCCTACCGTTGTATTATTGGATACCATCCACCTTCACGACTATAGGAAATAAGATGGGAAAATTTGTTAAGGATTCTGATGCAACTTTAAAAGGAAAGTACACCTCATTTACAACAATTTGTATTGAGATGGATTTCTCAGGCGCTCTACAGGAATCAATATGTTTGGAATTTAGAGATGAGGAATGGATCCAAAATATGGATTATGAACAGATCTCGTTTAGATGCAAGAGATGTCATGAACATGGGAATTTATTCAGGGAATGCTCGTTAAACAAAAATATGGAGAAAGCTAAAAAAAAACAACCCTAGGATGAGGAAGGCTTTGTTCGACCAAATTACAAAGGTAAAGGAAATAAACGACAAAGAAAACCCTCCACAACTGGTAACCCTAAATCAAAGAACAACTTCGACGACCTGGTCAAGAACCAAACCTAGGATGATGAAATGGGATAGGAGAAGCAAGGGGAGAGGGAGCCTGGTGAGAATGAGGAAAATAAGGAAAAGGAGAATCAATAATATCATAACACCACCAATAATTACAAAGGATCAATAGGAGATAGAAATATGAACACAAACACTCCAATTCTAGAGGGGGATGGTGATTCTGAAATGACACCAAGTGAGGTCAGAAAAGAGGATCCATATCTACGTGAAATCATGGAAAGTGAAGAGATTGACCTTTAGAATATTTTGGACCAATGGAAAAAACAAGGAATGGACACCATTCCTTCGAATCAACTGGATCATATTCAGTATCTCTTCCTAATGAAAGAGGAAGAAAAATCTATAGGAATCAAACGCATTCTTGTGGAAATAGGAAACCTAGGTATAAAAACGAGCGATAGCCAACAACCAAAATCGCAAAAGAAATCCAAAAAAAAGAAGGGGAGAAAATCCAACAACGTGGTTCAACAGGAACTGGGAGCACTTGTGATAATTTTTGGTAAGATCAAAAAAAAATTCCCTACCTCTCCCCCTCATGGTTTAAAATGAAGGTTATCACTTGGGATATAAGAGGCTTGAATAGCCCAAGGAAACAAAAAATTCTCAAAAATAAGCTAAAAATGGAAAAACTAAATATATGTTTTATTCAGGAAACCAAATGTACAACTTAGAAAATGGAAAAAATAAGTAAGAAAAGTTGGAATAATTATAATTTTTTAGATATTGATAGTCAAAATTCAGTCGGGGGGATTCTCACCCTGTGGAATCCACAAAAAGTAGACACGGTCTTTGCAAAAGCTACAAGGCATTATTTATCAGTAATTATGCAAGTTATAGGGAATCTAGATAAGGTTATGTGCACCAATTTATATGTCCCCCGACTGATGGAAGATAATAAAAAAATGATAGCATACTTAGAAAAGCTCAGGGATCGAAATATGAACCCTCACTAGATCTTAGTAGGTGATTTTAATATAATTGTCACACTGGCTGAGAAGAAACGGGGAGTCTAAATTTTTGATAGAGATGTTGAGATATTCTAATCCTTTATAGAAAAAAAAAATCTAGTTGATATCAGAACTAGTAATGGGATTTTTACCTGGAACAACAAAAGATCTTTGCATCACCAAGTAGCCTCGAGATTAGACAGATTTTTAATCTCAGAATCAATCATAATGCAAGGTTTAGATATGGAAGGCAACATCCTTCCTTGGGGGGGTCAAACCATTGGCCAGTTCTACTGGAGGCAAAATTTTAGGGAACCCCAAAAAACATGCCTTTCCATTTTGAGATTTTTTGGATTGAGCACCCATATTTCAAGAAGAATATCAAGCTTTGGTGGAAAGAGGACATCCAGGTACAGGGGAAAAAAATGTATAGACTTCAAGGAAGATTAAAACATATAAATAAAAAATTAAAGCAATGGAATCAATAAGTCTTCAGGAACATTGACAAAAAAAAAAATATATCGAAGAAAAAAAGGGTCGGATTCAGGAACTATGTATTCAAGAAAGATAAAATGAGGAGAGGAAAAAGGAGGAGAGTTAGTTGCATTAGGAATGGGAGAAAATATGTAAGCAAGAGGAAATTATTTGGTGACAGAAATCTAGAGTGCAGTGGTTAAAGGAAGCAAAGAAAAACACAAATTTCTTCCACAGGTCGATAATAGCTTGAACAACTCATAATAGAATCTTGAAAATCTGAGATCAGGAAAGAATAGAGAGAGAATCCCATCAAGAAATAAAAAAATCTCTAGTTAATCACTTTCAAGACATAGCAAGAGAACCCAACCTAGACCGATCAGATGCAATCTGAAGAATTGTAAGGCATATACCTAGGTTGGTAACAAAGGAGCATAATCAAAATTTAAGGAAACCAATATCACCAGAAGAAGTTGAACAAGAAGTCTAGGAGATTCCAAATGGAAATGCCCCAGACCTCGATGGCTTCATAGTGGACTTCTTCAAATCCTAATGGGACATGGTAAAACAAAATATTTATTGTATAATGGAATATTCAAGAGACTTGGCCTCTATTCTTAAATCTTTGAACTCTACCTTCATCGCTTTTATCCCCAAAGAAAATGAGGCGAGGACCCCGGATCGGTTTAGAACGATAGCCCTATGCAATGTTGTGTACAAGATTGTCTCAAAAGTGATAGCAAATAGATTGAAACCCCTCCTCCCCATACTGATCTCAAAGGAATAGTGAGGCTTTGTGGAAAGTAGGAAAATTCTGAACAACTTTATTCAAGTTCATTAAGTAATCCACACTTTGAAAAGTAGGAAAAAAATTGGCATGATAATAAAACTGGATTTTGCCAAATCTTATGAAAAACTAAGTTGGCATTATATAGAAAAAAATGGAATCCTATGGCTTTGATAATCATTGGATACAATGGGTAATGAACCTGGTGTCCATGAAAATATTCTCCATATTGGTCAATGGATCCCCAGCAAAACCTTTCTACCCTTCCCGGGGCCTCAAACATGGGGACCCTTTATCCCCCTTCCTATTCATTCTTATGATGGAGGGGTTGAATCGAACTATAAAAGATACAACCGAAGAAGGAACTATAAAATGTCTCTGACTGTATGAAGACTGTCCCAAAGCACTCATCAAAAATTTGTGGATGACACAATGCTTCACAGAATTCAAACAGTCTCATAGGAAACAACTTATAAGGAAATATTAACTGATTTTGGAGAAGCCTCACGTACTGAAATAAATCACTCAAAATATATGATAAAATTATTTGACATGAACATTGTAGTTAAAAGTAACCTTTCTAATGGCTTGGGATTTGAGAGGAAGACCCTTCCCAATAATTATTTGGGAGTACCCCTAACGGATAAGGTAGGTAAGAATACAACCTAGGAAGGTATAATAACCAAACTTCAAGATAGGGTCAAAAGATGGAACTACCAAGCCCTAAATTTTGCAAGACATCTAATCCTCATGAAGGTGATTTTACAGGCTATCCTAGCTTATTTATTGTTGGTTTTTCCATATCAAAAGGAATTTTACAAAAAATCAAATCAATTCAGAGGAATTTCTTATGGAGAGGAGCAAATGATAAGAAGAAATGGGGTCTGATATCCTAGGTCAAATTATGTTGGCCAAAAAACAAAGGTGGACTTGGTTTGCAAGACCCACAAATGAAAAATGTTGCTTATGGTGAAAAACTTTGGTGGAGATGGCTCAAAGACAACTCAGTTCCATGGGCCAACCTATGGAAAGAAAAATATGCCCCAGGAAATACCCCTCATGACCTTATAAGATTCACAGGTACAGGAGACAAATCGACCATCTATAATTTAGCTTGGGGAAATAAAAATTGGATTCAAAATCATAGTTTCTCGGAAATTAGGAATAGTCAAACAACGAGATTATGGGAAGACACTTGGTAGAAGGAACCCAGGATGGAAAACTAAGACAAGGAAGGAATTAAACAAGAGATGCTAGGGAAAAGAAAAATAAAAGTAGGTCAGTATTGGAAACAAAGGGATAATATCTCAAAATGGAGAACTTGGGACAACATCCAAACTCAAGTTAGAAATCAAGATTCTCAGCTAGTTAAAGATATATAACAGGAGATAGGGAAAAGAAATGTTTTGATCGCGAACGAAGAGGACCAACTATGCTGGGGTAGGAAATATGGTGGATAATTTACCCTGAGAGAAGCATGTCACTATATTATGGGTCATGACCAAATGAAAATAGAACCCCAATAGGAATGACTATGGAACTGCCCACAGTGGACGAAGATAAAAAGACAATTTAAATGGTTGATCCTACACAAGAAAATCCTGACGTGGGAAAACCTTGTTAAAAGAGCCATGAATGGACCCTCAATATTCTACCTCTATGAATCCCAGGAGGAGACAAAATACCATCTACTAAATGAGTTCTCCTACACAACAAAGGTTTGGGACTAGGTAGCTATAATATATCAACAAATGGATAGAGTTAAGGGGGATATCGGAGAAACTCTGAGGAATTAGAGAGATCACTACAATGAAAATGAAATGGTGAAATTATGTTGGGGGCTAACTCTAGGGATGATCATTTGGGAAATTTCAAAGGAAATAAATAGGATAATTGTAACACACCCGACCCCTAGATGCTCTTTTTCAGGGTGGGGCATCATTTTCCTTTTTCCTTAACTATCTCGAATCCTAGATCCTGGATTTCTATCACGTCCTTCTCATCCATCACTACTCAATCACTGCCTTCATGCTGAAAATTGAGCTCTAGGATGGACTTAATCTTCCTTTATAATATTAGTGGTAGAGTGATTCAGTGCTTTAGCGCTTCGACACTTCGGCGCTTCAACACTTCAGCGTTTCGTCACTTTGGCACTTCGATGTTTTATGTCTCTTCGCTATCTTCACATGAGACCACCCGAAATTATGAAATTTTGAAGTCCCGTAAACTTGCCATGTGACTCTAGCCTATATGCCTTTTGGTCCCTTTACAATACTACTCCTAAATCCTTCAGAGCCCCGAAGTCCTGAACTCTTAGAGTTTCGGTCAATCTACCAATCACTTTGGTTAAGTGTCTCGTACCAAGGATTAACACACGTAAGGGTCAGAGGTGACACATGTCACATTTCAATGGGTCTATAGGGTATGTGATATGCACGAATCTGAGTGACACATGCCATGTCAAACTTGGGTCAACATCACCCTGGGTGACATCACTGCACTACATCACTCTGGACTAACCATCCTTCATGCCCTTCGATCTCACGGACAAGGTTGGTCCATGTACCCCTTGGATCAATGGTCTTTTATACTTCATAAATTTGGCATTTGGGGGTTTCATGCTATAGAATTTTCCTTTCTCCCGAAGTAGTCAATGTCTAATTGACAATGGGGTAGATCCAATGATTAGGGAGGGATCCAACATGCCCTCAAATCAACAGTTCCCATCACTTCGTTGTTTTGGCCTTCGGGGATTTTGTCGTGTAATATCCAGTTTTCTCCCAGAGTAGGTCAGCGTCGGGTTTACCACAGCCTAGATCTGAAGGTGAGGAAAAGTCCCAAAGAATCCTCAAATCGATGGCTCCCATTACTTAGAGCTTCGGAGATTATCAACACACCACACCTCAAATTCCTCAGAGATCCCAGTCTTTGAACTAAATGATATAGCACCACACGTCCCTTGTATATCGATGGTTGAGAGGGATCCTGAAGGATATGAGGATCGTAGGTCCTCATTACTTCTTAAATTCGTCCTTCAGGGGTTTCGACATTACAACTCCCCTATCCTCCTGAAGCGATCAACGTCGGGCTGACCTCGGTATAGATATAACGGTTTGAGGGTGTCCACGTGACTTCATAGATCTATAGCTCGTGACTTCCACTCTAGGGTCCCTTGGGTCCCATTGTTGGTCCACTCTTGAAGGGACATTTTTCATCCCAAAACACTTCGGTAAGTATACGTGTAACCTGCCTCAGGCCACCATTGTCCCCTTCCCATGCCACAAGGTCTCCACACATGGAAACGTCATCAATCGACACATGGGTCCCCATGTTCTCTTCTACATGATACACACGTCCCCATGATCAAATGATCAAGAGGGATCCCGATGAGTCCTTAGATCCACAGTCCACATTACTTTGTGAATTCAACCTTCAGGAGTTTTTTATGTTACAACATCCCTGTTCTCCCGAAGTGGTCAATGATGGGATAAATTTTTCGTAGATCTGACGGCTAGGATAGAACCCAAAGGATCCCCAGATCAACGGTCTTGGTCACTTCATGGCTCTGACCTTTGGGGGTTTTAGATTCACTGCCATTCCATTTTCCTGAAGCGGGACTTCGTCAAAGTACCATGTATGGGTCCCTTCTCCTGAATGATTAGATGGTAGGTGTGGCTCCTAACGATCTCCCCCAAATCTACAACTCTCCTTCACTTCATAACTTCAATGTTCGAGGAGTTTGATTCTATAGCATCTCCATTCCCCCAAAGCGGAACTTCGTTGAAGTACCATACGTGAAACCTTCCACTAGTCGATCATTTGGTCGAGAAGGGGCCCCAATGAACTTCCTAGATCAACGACTCACAACCTTTTGTGACTCCAGTTGTTGCCACATGGGTAAACCCAGGTTTCAACTTTAACACCGCACCAACAAACCCTAACTATTGGCCCTTACAGAAACACCTGCGAAGCAGATAAAGTCTCACCCGGAGTAGCAATAGGGGGGTTGCATGACACATGTGTCTACAACCAAAGGAAATGCAAGATGATTCCAAAACAACAATAAAAATTATCCTAGATATTCTTAACAGTATTATGCCTAACTTCGTGAAGTAAATTGTATCTTCTTATCTTCGACAGGAAAAATAATAGTGCAAAAATAGTGTAAAAGAGAGAAAATAACAAAGCATCAACCACATGGAACAACAATATTTTACTTGGTTCACCCTCTCTCTAGGGATACGTCCATAGAACTGTGTTTATTGATAGAATAGATGAAAATATATAGTTTTGTTTGTGCACTCAATTGCATATCATTCTCTCTCTTCATCTTTATTTCTTATCCCTGCACACCCAACTGCAGAGTAGATCTTTGCACCCAGACAAAGATCCAAAATACAAGAATACCCTAAAACATAACACTTATACTTCTCAACACCTCCATCGCCTCCCTCTTCTCAACTCATCTATACCTCTATTTATAGATTCCATGACTCTTAGAAAACCCTAGACCCAAGCCAAAGTTCCAAAACCCTACATCCAAATTTCCAAAACCCTAGATCCACATAACCCTCATTTTAAGGACTTTGCCGACCTGCTACTCCTTCTTCTCCATGAGGTGATCCAAAGCACCCATTATTGTCTTCTTCCTCTTGCTAACTTGTCCATGATCTATCTTCTTTGTTTCTTTGTCTTCCTTGATATTCTCTTTCAACGGCTTGCTTTCCTTTACTTCATTCCTTCTTTTATGCTTCTTTAACTACTTCGACCCTTCCTCAGTCTGTGTGCCTTTCATGCACTTCATAATTTTTCTTTCTTCTTCCTTAATCTTTTCTTTCTTCCTTACTACATGACCAAGGTCCAATAGGCCCCCAACACTCACATGTGACTTGTCCCGAGTCACTCTAGGGTTCAGCCCTCTGTATTACTTCAACTACAGGCTGCGCCTATGCTTTCTACTCTATCTCTCCCTATTGTGTGTAGACTATCTTTTATGTATCTGGTACCCAATTTCAAATGAACCTGGTACCTAGACCCTTCTTCCTTTTCTTTTATTGAGAGCTTCGAGGCAACTAGTTGTCACAATACAGCTTCAAACGGCTCCCATTTACTAAGCCATTCTTCCATTCTCCATTAAGAGTCTTCAGTTGCACAGCGCCACCTTATGTAACATAGACAACCTTGAATGGCCCAAGTCAATGTGTCATGAACTTTCCTAGATGCTTCATGAACTTATTTTCATATAAAAGTACCAAATCTCCTTGTTTAAATGCTTTCTTCTTGATATGTCTGTAATGGTAAGCCTTTTCTTGTTCTTTTTGTACCTGATGATGAAATCCTACAATGAACCTGTCTTCCTCTAGTTCCATTAACTGCACGAGCCTATCGTGAACAGCATCAGTGTCATCCATACCTGTAAATGATGCAATTATTAAACTAGTAACCAAATATTCCATAGGTACCACTTCTTCCATGCCATAAACTAACTTGAAGGGAGTCTGCGTTGTCAACTTTCTTGACTTTCTTAATTATCGTCGATTTCCAAACCATAGGTGGTCTAGATATCACTTCAAACTGAGTGTCTTCTAGTCTAGCTAACCACTTGTACAACTTCGGATGAACTTCTGCAAAGAAAATCTCATGCACATCAGCAAATATGTACCTTCCCAACCAGTCTTTTGTACTAATTCTAGGGTTCTTGTTATGAGCTACGGCGAAGTCCCTTTCTTGTTATTCTATCCAATTCTGAATCTTTGTCTTTGATGGAAACCACCTTAACATTCCCTCAAGAAGATCTTGGTCCCGACAGTGGAACCATTTGTTGGCACAAGGGTATACCCAGGGTTCAACTCTAACAGTGCACCAACAAACCCTAACTAATGGCCCTTACGGAAACACATGCGAAGCAGATGAAGTATCACCCAAAGTAGAAATGGGGGGGTTGTGGGACATAGGTGTCTACAACCAGAGGAAATGCAAGATGATTCCAAAACAACAATGCAAATTAACCTAAACATTCTTAATAATAGTATGCCTAACTTCACGAAGTAAATTATATCTTCTTATCTTTGACAGGAAAAATAACAGTGAAATAACAATGTAAAAGATAGCAAATAACAAAGCATAAACCACATGGAACAACAAGATTTTACGTGGTTCACCCTCTCCCTAGGGATACATCCATAGAACTGTGTTTATTGATAAAATAGATGAAAGTATACAATTCTATTCGTGCACTCAGCTGCAGATCCTTCTCTCTCTTCCTCTTTATTTCCTACCCCTGCGCACCCAGTTTCAAAGTCAATCTTCGCACCCAGCTGAAGATCCAAAATACAAGAATACCCTAAAACATAACACTTCTACATCTCAACACCTCCATCGCCTCCCTCTTCTCAACTCTTCTAGACCTCTATTTATACATTCCATGACTCTTAGAAAACCCGAGACTGAAGCCCAGGTGCCAAAACCCTATATCCACATTGCTAAAACCCTAGGTCCACATAACCCTCATTTTAAGAACTTCGTTGACCTATTCCTCCTTCGTCTCTACAAGGTGATCTAAAGCACCCATTAGTGTCTTCTTTTTCTTGTTGAATTGTCCATGATATATCTTCTTTGTTGCTCTATCTTCCTTGATATTCTCTTTCAATAGTTTTCTTTCCTTTACTTCATTCCTTCTTTTATGCTTCTTTAACCACTTTGACCCTTCCTCGGTTTGTGTGCCTTCCACGCACTTCATACTTTGTCTTTCTTCTTCCTTAATCTTCTATTTCTACCTTACTACATGACCAAGGGCCAACACTGGCATTTAGGTATTTTTGATAGCTATGAATTTTGACATCCCAGGGATTCGATCTCTCGAAGCTTCGAAGCCATCAAGAGCTATCTCCTTTCAGACTTAGCATAGGGTTCCTAGACCCTGGTCATATGGAGCCTCTGATAAATCTTGAGCTATAATCTCTACTCCTAGCTAACATTTGTTTAAGGCCATGGGTGTAAGCCTAAGGTCTCTTAGGCTACTGGTTTGAAGGAAGTGCCTTCCTAGTTCGCAGAACTTTAAGTTTTGAAATAGGGTGGGGTAATCTAGTGAAATTACTGACGAGAGGAATGCCAAGAGGCTTGATCTAACTCTAGAAATGTGAGGTAACTCCCTAGGGAAAACACCTTCAAGGGTTAAACTGGAGCATATGGAAAATCAAGCATAATCATAAGTCCTCAAGGAGATAAATACATACACATCACTTGATCAGTCAATATTGAGGCCTATCTTAAATGTATACATACATGCATTCATTCATTATTCCATTTCAAAGCACAAAGAATGAAAAAACTTATCAAAACCAGAAGTTGTGATGCGACTTTTGAAAGGGGTACCCATTTCCACCCAACCATAGGCTCAGTCACTCCTAACAGA
Source organism: Picea engelmannii (assembly GCA_009831015.1). Classification (NCBI taxonomy): domain Eukaryota; kingdom Viridiplantae; phylum Streptophyta; class Pinopsida; order Pinales; family Pinaceae; genus Picea; species Picea engelmannii. The sequence continues at coordinate 366,051 of ML779677.1, read as the reverse complement.
TTTACCACTGGCCACCCCCAAGCTAGGCCATGATGCTTTGAGATTGAATGTTTTCTTCCGGATCAGTGAAAGTTGGGGATGAAGGTTACTCTCCTTCTCTTGGCTCGGTAATAGATAGGGATGAAGGTTACTCTCCTTCTCCCGGCTCATTAATAAATAGGGACGATGTTTACTCTCCTTATCATGGATCAGTAATATATAGGGATGAAGGTTACTCTCCTTCTCCTGTGACCACAACACGCTCTTTTTCAGTTCTTACTCGAACCTGAGCTTAGTCTCCCTTCTCTTCCCTCTTCGCGGGTCTTTCTTTGCCCATCACACCTTCCACTCTTTCCTTCCTTGGAAATATTATTGTAGCCCGAATTCTGAGTCTGTGTTCAGGTCTGGAAGCCTTACATATGAGTGTTCTGCCCCATCCCCTCATTAAATCTAGAGGAGGTGTTACCAACTACCATCCTGATTGTAATTCCTAGGTCAGAGGGTTGTTCTGATCCTGAGAAATTAAATCGAGAAAAGTACTGGTCTGGTGGAGGTTAATGCAACCATTCTTAGTTCCCTTCACCATATTTTTCATAGAATTTGTGGTCTCTCTTAGCACACCCCCCTTCCATTAGTCATGCAACACTTATCTATTTTCTATTAATAACATAATTTACACTCACTAACCTTTTATACAAAGGTCCATCAAATCAAACATTCACACATATTGATTTTTCCATAGTCTCTTGGCCAATATAGTTATATTTACAAATTGGGGGAAACAGGGTATTACAATAATCTTCAAGAATGAATCCCTTCCTATCACTAAGGTGGAGTATTCTATCAAAACCCAAATTAGGGAGACAGTTCTGAGCAGAAACATCCCTGTTCCAAAAAACTACACGTCATCCCAAGAGCTAAGTATTTTTCAATTGTTAGAGTTTAAAGATAGGAATTTCAACATACTTGCTCCTCACAACTCGTAGATCCACAATGAAGCCAAGGCTTGGACCCCACCTCAGGTGGGCTTCTTGAAATTTAATTTTGATGGAGCATCCAAAGGTAATCCCAGAAAGTAAGGCACTGGAGGAGTGATGAGAGACAACGATGCGAAAATAATTTGCATTATGTAGTTAGCATTGGTAACAAAACAAATAATTCAACTGAGTTTAGAGCATTGGAACAGGGGTTGGATATTCTAATAAGAGAGGGAAATTTAAATGTAACAGTTGAAGGAGACTCGACTCTGGTAATAATTATATCAAAAATACTATAGTGTGGAACCAACATTCACAAGGTAATAAAACACTGGTGTCTAGCTCAAATCCTTCAAAGAATTCAGAAGAATCTACAAAATCTATTTACTATTGAATTTAGATGGGTAAAAGGGTCGGAAAACACTTTGGTGAATAGGTTAGCCAATGAGAGAGTGAACCAGGATGACAATATGCTAGACGAGGCATGGACACAAATTCCAGTGGGACAACTTAGATCTAATTTTGAACACCTGGAAGCACATTATCAGCATGGCAACTACCGTGATGACAATCACATCGATGGGAACAAGTTTCATGCAGGTCCAGCGTCGGACCCAAAGGATTTATGAGTAACTGACCACTTGACAATCATACATCATGTGACGATTAGACATGAAGGGGAAGGAAAGGAAACTAGAGATACAAGCCAGTAGGAAGTTTAAAGAGAATACTTTGGGAGTTATTTTAGTATGAATCCATGGCAATCATGATCAGAAGAGGAGATTAAATATGGAGGATAGATTAGAGAGTAAATCGTCGCCAAGGGATAGGATCATACCAAATAATCCTAGATAAAGAGCCCGCTTTAGGGGAAGCAACAGACGAAGAGACAAAGTACAAATAATGGCATGAGGTGCCACACCTGGTTTTCAGTGCATCCATAGCCACCACCTTAAGGGAGGTTCATTAGGTGATACCAGAAATAATGCTAGAGGCTTTTATTTGTCAATTATTTTCTAGCTTACCCACACCTCGCAAGGATTTTCCTTTTGTTGTGGCTCTACCTCTACCTTTCTTTCGTTAAGGGGGTGGTGTAGTGGCTTGAAATAGGAGAGAGTGAGAGGTTGAGAGGTAGGAAAGGATAGTAAGATGGCACACATGAAATACACCACTAGAAAAGGTAGTCCACTTGGGGACTCCAAACTGGAAAGCTCTCTATTGTAGGAAAATTCCCCTACGGACAGGTGAATTCCCTCTTGGATCTCAGACCCCTATGACCAAGACAAAAAAGTGATAACTTTGATCACTGAAATTCCTTTAAAAATAGCTACACCATTCAATAGAGAAGATGAAGGGAGTATGAGTACCTTTTTACGACGTTTGTCCTCACTCAGTCCAATTTGGGCTTGATCTTCAAGTCCTTTAATGAGTCCTACAATCCCATAAACAACAAAGACAAAGCATGCCTCCTATTCTACCATGATTAGCTCAAAGCTAGATTTATCCAAAAGAGACAAGTTCATGTAGATGTACACAAACTTGAAGGAAATAGGCCAAGCACATGTATTAATGAGAACTCAAAAGAGATACTTACAAACCATTAATGAAGTCGCAGTAGCCTCTCCAAGTCCTCCTCGTCCATCCCTTGCACAAAGTTCCCAAGACCATAAGTTTGATACCTCCAATTTGCATCCTTCCTTATGAGATCATAAGTTTGGTATCTCTAAACTTCTCCATGCCTTCCTCATCCATGGAAAGCCCTCATTATATAGGATTTAGAGGCCTAACCACCATGGAGAGGATCTCTCACCAGATCCACTAACAAAGGGATCTCTAAGATATTTAGGGAGAAAATATTTCTTAAGGATTTTAGAGAGGAAATATCTCTCAAGGATTTTAAGGAGGAAATATTTCAACCATTCATGAGATCTTCCACCTTCCCTAAAAAATAGGAAACCAAATGTGAGGTGGATTCTCATACTTAAATAATTTATTTTTCATGAATATTAATAATAATTCATGTGCACTTGGTATTTTGGCCTTCATGTAATATATCCCTCCCCCACATTGACTAGGGATTGTGACATAGCTTATTCCATGGTTTCGAGGTGTATGAGACACTTATATGACACTTACGACACTTAGTGCGAGGTACCTAGGTGTGCAAATTTCATGTGTAACAGAATTCCCACTAAAGTGTGAGGTTAGAAGAGAGAATGATGGCCGAAGTGCTTTACAAATTTTTAATGCAAGGGTTTGGAATTGGAGAACTTGAAAGAAGTTGCAAACAACCATCAAATGGTATTAATATATGTTCCATTTTCAAGGAATGCATACCTATGCTCAGAACACGAGATGACTCAAAGCACAGCCGCAGACCAATATACTACGGATCCATGAAAAAATATTGACTAAGGATATGGCCACCAAAGATACAATGTGGATCCATACCTCCATGACATGAACTGATTGTAGCCACCAAAAATACACAGTGGAGCTACAAGATGATAAAACATAGCCACAAACCAATACAATGTGGATCTATGTGATAGTCTATATCAACATGCTCAAATGATCTCCTTCACAGCCTGGGCAAAGTAGTTAACAACGTGAAAGATCAACCTAAGGTCTTCATCACAATCTCAATTTTGTATGAATCTAGCCATGTGAATAGATGTTTTGATGTCGAACATGGTAGAAACCACTTGATTACTAGTCATTGAGGTAAATCGTTAATAAGTGCAAGGTAAATCACCAATGATGTCCATGAATCCCAAGGTACCCTAGTGGATTCCAGCGAATGCAAATAAATGAGTTGAATTTGAACATTCATGGAATAATCCGATCATAGGTCAATGATGTCAACCCATTGTTGGAAGCGAGGAGGCCTTCCATTGAGGCATGCAGGTCCCAAGGTACTAACTAGTTTCTAAGTCTAAGTCATGGATGATGTGTTGAAGTCGACAAGAAAAGACTCGTTGAAGGAGGGCCTTGATGTATCCCCCATCAATGACACGAAACTAACATAGAGATGTAAGATGGTGAATCAAATGAGTATGGGCTGACACGGGAAATGGAAATTGGTAATACTGTAGACGGATGGTTTGAAGTGAAACTTCCCTTGAACATGGTGAGGCACGACAACTGACTTGGCAGCATTGACTCAATGAGTACCAAAATTTAAAGTGACGACAATAAGAGCACTCTTCGACTGGGTGAAAAAGTATGGAGATACATGGAATTGGTATGACTCAAAGACAAACATAAAACCCAACTGTAAGACAAGACACAACAAGGTGTCATGTTCAAGGGCGACAAAATCTGCCATAAAAGATTCTCAAAAACTCGGTGGTTTTTCATGTTTAGAGAGTCTGAAAAGAACTTAAAGGAGACTCCAAGGTTGTCTTTTTTCGTAATTTTAGTCTCACGAGGCCAAAAAAGAGATAAAATACCACTCAAAAGACGCCCTTTCAAACCTTTTAACGAGTGTGAAAAGAAGCAAGATCACTCGGCAATATTTTCATGTTTAGAGAGTCTAAAAAGAACTTAAAGGAGACTCCAGGGGGTTCCTTTTTCGTATAACCTTTACAATACTAAAAAAGTGATAAAAGTATACTCAGTCACATTCTCATGTATTTACAAGAACAATAAGGAACAAATACTAAGATCAGTATTGGTTTCATTTTTACACAAGCTTGAAACAAAATTAAACTGTGATTGCAAATTCCCAACGTAAATTCCAAAGGTTGGGATACCCATGGATGGTTGGTACTCTACTCCTAGCTTGAAAATCTAGTGGCATAATTCCATAATGATAATCAAAGGCTGGAGACATGCCCCCCCAAGATTCAATTCATTCACCACCTTTGAGGTTGTCACCATTTTTTGTACTAGATGGAGAAAAAGGATAAGGGTGGATGAATTGAAGGTTAAAAAACATGACCTAACGAAAGACTCAACTCGACATCTACGAGATCTAGCTAAAGATTCAACTCGAGATCTAGTGAAAAGACTCAACTTGGTAGGAGAGGTGACTGTTTCATTTTTTAATGAGCTTGACACAGGAAAAGAACTATGCTCAAGGCTCCGAGTTCAATCCCCGTATTTTTGTTTCATTTTTTAATGACCTTTTTACAGAGAGGAAAAATATGCTCGTAGCTTATGTTTCATTTTTTAACGAGCTTTCCACAGAGAAGAGAAACTATGCTCAAGACCTCTGTTTTATTTTTTAATGATCTTTCCACAGAGAAGAAAAACTATGCTCGTTACCTTCTTGATCATGGCTTCCAAGAGGATAGTTCTCTGGAAGGAATATATGTCAAGGGACAAATGTCAATCATGGCTTCCAAGAGATCTTCACTAGATGGAAGAGAAGCACTCTAGAAGGAATACATGTCAACGACCTCGATAAAGGTAGGGAGATCTGGCTCTAATAGCCCTATCAAAGAGATCACCATGTCAACTACCAGATCTAAGTCACAAAAGGCTAAGCTTACAATGAGAGGCTCATCTTCATTGGGAGTTGAAGGCATGGGACATAACGCCACATAATTGACCTGTGGCAGGGGTGATATTTTTTGCATATAAGAACCATTTAGGGAGGTCATTGGATTGGTAATCAAATCGGGACCAATGCATGAAAGTTGATCAATATCCACAATTCTTCCATTGTGAGGGAAAGATATCACACGAAAAAAAGTGGACACAATAGCTTTCATGGCATACACATAATCTCTCCCAATGAGTAAATCGAAATCCAAGGGGTCCTAGGCTACCATAACATCAATGAAGACATTTTTCCCTCCCAAATTTATAGGAAACTGAGGAAGGACTCATAAAGGGTGAATGGTTCTTCTGTTAAAAGCTAACAGATTCTACGTAATTGGTACAAGTTGAGGATAATCGAAAGCTTGCCAAGAAATAGAGGATAAAACATTGATGGACACACCTTCATCTATTAGTGTCTAAGGAATGGCTCGACCACAAACCTGTACTGGAATCTTGAAAGGAATGTGAGAGGGAAGATGAGGTCCATTTAGAGCACCCCAATAAAAAAGGATGACCTTATTACTTGGAGGGGATTTCGCAGGAGAAGGAGCAATGCCCCCCAACATGGTAGATTTTGTATTAATGAGAAAAACATGGGAAGTATCAGGTTTACTCCCTAGAGGGAAAGTAGGATCAACCGATGATGGGATCAGATCAACCACTTGGGTTTTATTTTCTAAGGGGAGAATGGGGTTGATGGATGGAGGAACCAGATTGACCACTTTGACATTCTTCAGAGGAGGAGTGGGAGTGACCAATGATGTAAACGGAGAAACCACTTTGGCAGTCCTCAAGGGAGGAATGGGATCGACCGATGGAGGAACCGGATCAACCACTTTGGCACTCTTCGGATGAAGGGTGGGACTGACTGATGAAGGGACTAGATCATTCACTTGGGTTTCACTTTTCAGATGAAAAGTGGGTTTGATCGATGATGGAACTGGATCATCTACTTTGGTTAGTGTTTTAACTGAGGATGAAACCATATTAACCACCTGACCAATCCATTAGCTAACGATGGGTTGGGAGAAATCTTTCGATAACCAATTTGAATTTGAAGCTTTTCCAAAAGAGAATAAGCCTCATCCATACAAGGACAAAGGTGAGAGTAATGATCACCTTTGCATAACATCCAAGGAAATTTGACAGTTGTCTTCTTCTTATGAGCCTTAACATCACTAGTTGACGGGTTGTCACCAACATGTCTAGCAGGGACCGATGACATGGAGGACCACATTTCTAAGACCTTGGGAAGAACAAGGAAATCCCTTAGAAAGTGGTCACCCTTACAAAGACTGCAAGGGAATTTGGGTTTCGGATTCTTCATTGTAATCGTATCGACCTCATCAATGCTCCCAATATGATTAACAATAGTTGGTGGTTTTGTTCCAACATCTAATGTAGTAGGAAGTTTGGTCCATTTTTGGTTCTTCTTCTTCTTCTCTTTTTATTTCTTCTTCTTCTTATCAACTTGGCTACTCACTTTAGATATTTCACTAGGCGAAGATGGAGAAAGGGAAGGAGACCTGACGGGTGAAGAAGGAGAAAGGTCAACATGAAGTTGATGTGTGGGTGGTGTGATTACATATGAAGCACTTATTGCATTCGAGATTAAAAAAGTGGAAAACAACCATATTGGTAACCCAATTATGAGACCGGGAAGGCTCAAAGTAGTGATGTAAGGAGGACGAACGTTTTTGCAAGAAGGAAAAACAAAAGGTTCCCCCGGAGCAGGAGTTGCTCCATTGGTAGTTTCAGAAACTGGCGCCATTAAAAAAAGATCCAACCTAGAGTCTTCTAGGGAAAATAAACAACACACGCTAAAAATATAGGAAGCAAGAAAATGAACAAAACCTTCTCACAATGAATGCACTATTTGGTGATGAAATCCAATGTCCCAGGAACAATGTAAGAATGGGATGAGATAGAGCGGGTGAAAAAGTTACGTTGACGACCTGCTCAATGGACTTACACCCTAGTGGAAGATCCCACACATAATCGTGGGTACACCCTCCAAGGAGCCTAAGTAAGTTTTCCCAACGTCAATTCCAGGTACCATGAAGACTTTCCCCTCCATAGTCACCTCGTGTAAGGACCCTAAAGAGATAGGCTACTAAGGTTACCAACTACGACAATGGTGCCTAGGGAAATAGTCGATAGTCTGATCCATGCAAAAAGGTAGGGTATCTGGACCGAAATCAACTCGAGAGGATCCCACACATAATCGTGTGTATACCTTCAAGTGACCCCCAATAATATGGGCAATCTCGACACTAAGACCAACAAATCAAGGTGAGTAACTCTATAAACCCTAATGCGACCTCGTGACTGACCCTTGTGTTAGAAGGGCTTCCCAGGACAAAATGTAGAAAGTGGATTTCACCGCTCCCTAAATCAATATTTTATGTTTGTTTATAGATTTGGAAAGTTATATTTCACACTTATTCTAAATCCCTACACCCTGAGATAATGTAGGTTTGCTACCAGAAAATATAAAAATTTGTAATAAATTTTAGTTTAGTGCTTGATTTTTAAGGCTCTTGTTTACTTAAGAGGAAAATGGAGTGGACTAAATGATGTTTTTACCTACTCTAAAGAATGCAAATATTTCACTTTGATGAAATCTATATTCTGAGAAGGAGAAAACGTTTATCATTCCCAGATGTGCAATGTCTCGAAATGCCAAAAACCATCCAATTTCGCTACTTCAAATGCAAGCTAGTTTCACTACCCAAAAGAAAGAATGAAACTATAGTATTTGTTTTATTCTAATGTATAAATAAATTAAATACAAATCCTTCAATTCTCCAGAAATTTCAATCAGAAGAAAGAGTCATATGTAGATGCAAAAGACACGAAGCGACAAAGGCTTCAAACAAAGCATGCACTCAAAGCAATGAGAAATGAAAGGAAACAAGTAGAAAATTTTTCTAACAAGAACTCAATCAAGGATTCAAAAACTAACAAACATCCAAGGAGTAGAGGAATATGTAGAGAAGAATCCAAGAAAAGCCAAGGAGAAAGAGAAATCATTCAAACTGTCCCGACAAAACAAGCAGCTAGAAAACGCTATTTCACATTTTTGAAAAAGTTTCAAGATCCAATAAAGAAAATGGGGAGTGATAAGCACCAAATATAAACCTAAATAAATTCATAAACCAACATACAGAGTCTAGGTAAATACTTCCACAAAACAGGCTAAGAAAATCTGAGTAGAAAAGGGAAAAAATCCCCCAAGAAGGAGACCAGCGCTCCCTCTCTCAAGGGTTCAGAGAGTTGCAGTGCTCTCTAAAGAATTATAGGGGAGCTCTAGATCCATTATATGTCCTACAGGGGGGTATTGGTATTCCCAGAAACTCAAAAACAAGCCGAAACATTCAAGAAAAACTCACCCACAAAGCACATAAATTGGTGAAATTGATAGTGAAGATGGGAGAAAGGTAATGGATCATGAACAAATAGTAAAACTAGTCTAAAAGGTGGGAAACAGTCAGGGGAAAACCAAGGAAAGACAAATCAATGTTGATCCCCACTGGAGTCTTCAATTTCTATTGTAGGAAAATTCCCATGTGAATAGTTGAATTCCCTCTTCGATCTTAGACCCTTATGACCAAGATAGAAAAGTACTAACTTTGATCATTGACATTCCTTTAAACATAGCTAAACCATTCAAAAGAGAAGAGGAAGGGAGTATGAGTACCTTTTTATGACATTTTTCCTTTCTCATTCCAAGTTGGGCTTGATCTTCAAGTCCTTTAACAAGTCCTGCAATCCCATAAACAGCCAAGACAAAGAATACTTCATATTCTACCATGATTAGTTCAAAGCTAGATTTATCCAAAAGAGACAAGTTCATGTAGATGTACACAAAATTGAAGGAAACAAACCAAGAACATGTATTAATGAGAACTCAAAAGATATACTTACAAACCATTGATGAAGTCACAGCAACATCTCCAAGTCCTCCTCGTCCATCCCTTGCACAAAGCTCCCAAGACCATAAGTTTGATACCTCCAATTTGCTTCCTTCCTTATGAGATCATAAGTTCGGTATCTCTAAAATTATCCATTTCTTCCTTCTCCATGGAAAACCCTAATTATATAGGATTTGGAGGCTTAACCACCATGGAGAGGATCTCTCATCAAATCCACTAACAAAGGGATCTCCAAGATATTTAGGGAGAAAATATTTATTAAGGATTTTAGGGAGGAAATATCTCTCAAGGATTTTGAGGAAATATTTCAACCATCCATGCGATCCTCAAGGTTATCTAAAAAATAGGAAACCAAATGTGAGGTGGACTCTCACATTTAAATAATTTTGATTTCATGAATATTAATAATAATTCATGTGCACTTGGTATTTTGGCCTTCATGTAATATATCCCTCCCCCACATTGACTAGGGATTGTGACATAGGTTATTCCATGGTGTTGAGGTGTATGAGACACTTATATGACAATTACGACACATAGGGAGAGGTAACTAGGTGTACAAATTTCATGTGTAACACTCTCGGAAAAAAACTAGGATTGAGAACGCAGCAAGGGATATTGCAAGGATGTATCAAGCCACTGTACCACAAGAAGGAAACTAAGTTGTGGAAAATTGGGAGGAGAAGCTTAAGGTAGAACATGAAAGAAAGGATAAAAACAAGATAGCTCAGGAGGTGGATTGGATTATTTGTAAAGGGACTACTCGTACCCAAGAGACCTTCTATCACAAAACCCTTGAGATGGCGTGGCACACAAAGATGTTGATAGGAAAATTAAATGCAGACYGAGAGGAGACACGCAAGGAGGACCAGAGTTAGATGAAGAAAATGTTGGAGGATATCTAGTGTCATGTTAATGGGTTGGAGACCATAGTAAATCTACTGGTAGAAATTGAGAAAAACCAGCAGAGCAAGAAGGAGAGACTGGCARCACAATTCCACCTATACCTGAGGTATGTCCACCATATGGACATAACACCTGTGGACGTACATGGCACACCAGCTTAGATTCGAAATGTCTGGGTAGCATCCCCAAAGGAATAAAACAAAAATCAAGCGGGAGAAGCAGTGGATCGACCCCGGGTTCTAGAGTTTAGTATTTTTTTAAGAACAAAGCTCAGGAAACTCTAACAAGGTATTAGCAGTTGTAGTCGGCTAGGTACTAGTATTTTTTTTTAAAAGGATTTTATTCTCCCCTCCTTTGAAAGGGTTTTTCAGGCCAGTCTCAAATGTTTAAGTATAAGGTTCATAAGACTCTTAGAAGTTTAATTTCTAATTTTCTTAAGACTAATGGACTCATCAGCCTTTAATCTTCATAAATACTAGGAAAAAATAGTGAAGCAAAAACAATTAAGGTTTAAGGCTAGTCTAGTTTCCTTTTTGGAAGACCAGTGGCACCCCTTTTTGTATTATATTTTGAAAAAGTAGTATAGATTCATATATATATATATATATATATATTAAAAAAAAAATTAAAAATTATGTGACATCCTCATAATCCTAAAGTTCTATAGTCTAAGTATTTTCTAATATAAACGTTTTTAGAAATTAATTTATTCTAGTTTGTTAGGATAAGGACACCTATCATACTCATGTGATTATGTGATTGGTTGTTCTCCTAGTTTTTAGTTTAGAGTTAAGCTATATAAACTAGCTCCTTCTTCAAGTGAGGTGAAGGAGTAGATTATGAATTTCAGATTGTAATCACTTTTTCCTTATTAATAAAATTATGTGTCTGAGGACACTTTGTCAACAATTTTCTGTGTTGTTTAGATGAGAACATCGGTGATTTTTTGTTTGCACCAGATTTTAAAATTAAAAAATAGATAAATAAATAAAATAAAATAAAAAAATTCTTTTATTGGTGTTCCTTATACATAAACACACTGGTGTGTTTCTTTCGAAATGGCGCACCGGAAAATTGGAAAACGTTTTTTTTTTAAATGTCAAATTGGAAACCGTTTTAAAAAATAAAAATAAAAAACGCAAAGGGTCGACTGCATTTGGGATCTGATGCAATAAGTGGTCCATTTGCATCACATTCCAAATACTTATATATATATATATATATATATTAAAAAAAATTAAAAAACATTAGATCTAAAATACCTAAAATGAAAAGCCTTAATTCTGAAGTGATATAGCAAGTTAAACCCTACAGTGAAATTTTGCACTCACGTAAGCAAAAAAACAAGGGTTTAAGATAAGTATGAATTTTTTTTATTTTTTTTGAATGTAGGATTTTGAGTGAATCACCATACCCTTCAAATATTGATTTTATGAATATTTTTGTTATTCCAAGGTATTCTTCTACTCCATAGTGTTCTCTAGTATGTCTCTCTTTCAAATCTATCTCTTATAAATTTTGGCAAAATAATGAAAATATTGAATACCTTCTTAATATTAAAAAAAACTTTATGAAAAGGGTTTCGAGTGAATCACCATACCATTCAAATTCTCATATTCTAAATAATATTGTGGTTCCAAAGTATTATGCTCCTTCACAATGTTCCTCTGTATGTCTCTCTTGCAAGTCTCTCCCTTGAAAAATTTTGAAAAATAATGAAACATTAGAGGAAATTTGGTTGAAAAATGGTCCTACCAACCCTAATACAAATTCCATGTCACCAAGTATTAGCCAATCAAAATATTCTAAAAATCAAAAGAGGTTCATGCCTTATGTAAAAAATTTTATATAATTTGGACATATGTGGAATTTTTTAATAATATAATTTGTTTACCATAAGCATGATTAATGCCCAGGCTGCCCAAAATTGTCTTGGATATTGAGAGTGAAATAAATATACTAACAGATTTTCCAATATTTTAATAAATAAGAGATAGTGTTATTGAGATGACTTTAATGCATTAACACACTTGTGATCACCAACATTAATTAATTTTAACACATATAATATATAATAATATATAATATATTATAAAAAAATATAACTAAATTTAATATATATAACAAATAATATATATATATATATATATATATATATATATATATATATATATATTGTATAATATTATTATATATTATTAAACATTATATTATATAATATAATATTATAGTATAGTATTATATGATATAATATTATAATATTATTGTAATATTATATATTATTATTATTAATTATATTATTATTATTATTATTATTATTATTATATGGTTATTTCATGGGCATCTTTGATAAAAGTGAAATAATCATGGGTAGCTTCGATAAAAGTGAAATAGTAATATAAAATGTTTACATGGCATTATTTTTTAATTTTACTGATTTTTCCTTAGGAAACCCATTTTTATTGACAAAATAGTGAATAGATTTTTAGTATTTAAATAACTTTATGAAATTCAATTGCCACTCTTTTTTTAATTGTTTAAAAAAAATTGTGTTTTTTTTAACATTTTCGGCATGATAGTGAATTTATGTAAGACGCACTGGTGTGGCCATATTACATTACACACCAGTGCAACTATATAATTGATGCACTGAAGACATATAATTATTTTTTATAAAAATATCTCGAAACACAGTGTGGTTTATTTTTCAACACATCGGTGCGTATTATTCATATGCACACAAGTGTTGTTACACATCAAAATTACTCACCTCAATAGTGTCGCAAGTGTCATAAGCGTCACATATTGACCACAAGTGTCGCAAACATCATATTCACATATCTCATATGTCATGTCTCTAACGACATCACAAGAACACTTAAGACACCGTAAAAGACTGGTTTTAGGAAGAGAAATCATTTGATGAAGAGTACAAAGCATTTTCCATGAAGAAAACCACTTAAAAGTCAATTTTGGAGGCCAACGCTCCCCAACCCACTATAAGGGAGTGCCAACGCTCCATAGCCTTCTTTGGGGGAGCGTCTCAGCACTTTGTGCACCCTTTTGGGGGAGCGCTGGGATTTTTTAGGGAAAATTTGGGCAGCGCTCCCCTAACCACTGTTAGGGAGTGCCAGGGCTCCCTATCCTAATTTGGGGGACCGTTGCAACACTCTGTGTACCCTTTTGAGGGAGCGTTGGGTTGTTTCAGGAGATCTTTGACTGTTGAGAAAAATCAAGGGAAAATCCCCCTCATCTCTGGAGTTTGTTGGATTTGAATATGAGGTCAAGGTTGGATCTTAGGGAGGATCCACAACTGAAGGAGAAATATCCTCAACCTATCCCAAGAATCTCTAAGGTGGTTGGGTCTCTCCAAGCTTATATAAGGAGGCCTTCTCATGGTAAAAGCATTTGGAGTTTAGAGGCATCAAACTTATGATCTCATAAGGAAGAGATCAGTGAAGTTACAATCATTATGGTTGTGGAACTTTTGAGCAAAGGGTCTAGACAAAGAGAGCTTGGTGAAGCTGTTGCATCTACATTTATGGTTATAAGCACTTTTCTTTGTTTTCATTAATATAAATATGTGCTTGGCCTCTTTCCTTTAAGTTTGTGTATATTTCATGAACTTGTTTCTTTTGATAGATATATTATGAAGCTAATCATGGTAGAGTAGGAAGTATGTTTTGTTGTTTCTTCTCATTGTATTGCAAGACCTTCTAAAGAACTTGGAGATCAAGATCAGCCTGGATCAAGCAAGGAAAAACGTCAGTAAAGGTATTTACCTTTCTTTCTTCTTCTTCCTTGAAAAGTGTATATTCATAAAAAGGAAAGCCAGTGTCCACATTAGCACCTTTCTGTCTTGGTTATCTTGTCTAGTATCCAAGAGGGAATCCACTTGTCCACAGGGGGATTTTTCTGTAACAAGTGTGTTTGTGGTTTATAAGCACATTGAGATGCTTTTGAAGTTATTTGAACTTTTATTTTCACATAAAATAATATATTCATCTCAAATTATCTTTTAGGATGAATTCACATGACTTGCAATAATTTAGTATAAATTCTACGTTTTATTTCTTCTTATTCTTAAAAAATGGTTTCAAAACTATATTCAAACTTGATTGTGGTATGATTCTTGAAATTTACTTTAGATATGTATAGGAAAATTTATTGCTAATTTTGCTAAAATGCAGGGAGAAAACCTTATTATATGATCAAATGTCCAATTCTTCAAATTCAATCTCATTCCATATTGCTCAAAGTCCATTGTGGATTTCTCCCTTTCCATCACTAGTAAGTTTAAATTGTTTTGTTTATGTTTTGATTATCTCATTTTTTTTTTATCCATGTCAATATGAATAAAAATGTATCCAAATTTGCAGGATCTTGATTCAGAATCGAGTTCAGATGCAGAAAATATTCCAATACTGATTCAAAAATTTTAGAAGGTGTTGTTAGGAGAAACATACTGCAAGCAGTTGGTAGATGAAAATGGACAGTCGCTTTACCCTACCAATTGTGATATTCCATCTTCTAGCCGCAATCATTGGTCAGCAATGGTAATAATTGTTTGGTATAATGTAATTTGAACAAACAAATTATTGCATTATGCTTACTAATATCATCGATCTACTGATGTTCAATATTTTTGAAATTAGGATTCTTATGATTATGAGAGAACTATCTATCATCTTTCGTTTCACCCCACAACAATGTCAACCCGAGAGAAGGTTTCAATGAGAGCACATCTCGGAGAGGAAGCGTAAAAAGAATGGTTGAATCAACCACCTATTCAATTCCAACTACGTCCAGATTCACCCATTAGGAATGACTACAACAATATTAGTTCTTCAGAAGTTGGCAATGGAGACAATCAAAAAGAGGTTGATATGGATGATTACTTACAAGATACAACTGCCATGGAGACAATGTTGTTAGACGCATTCCAGAATGATGAATTAGGGGATGATGGTCATATCAATGATACCATTTTCGAAAGCCTAAAATCTGCTTCCACCACCCCTCTCTTTGGACCTAGTGCATGGTCAAAGTCTACCTAGCTTGGGACAACAATGTTACTGTATAACGTGAACGCAAAGTTTGGCATGTAAAACACATGTTTCTCGGTAATATTGAGGTTATTGACTAGCAAGTGTCTTATATTTATTTTGAGAAATATTTTCACACAATCAACATTATAAATGGTTTCTTTTATAAACATTAAATGACCTTGTACATTTATATTTCCCACTAACTGCATGATATTCAAAGATAAGGTTATTCCTAGTGATAATGTTTTTTCCGGTAGCTGTGAAGAGGAAAACCAATTGTTGAAAATGTTGGGTGTTGATTATATATTATATCATGCACGTGTCAATAATTGTATTCTATATAGAGGAGAAAATGGAGACAAAGAGATATGTATGAAATGTGGGCATGATAGGTACCATAAATCAAATAAAAATGGTAAATCACATGGTCCTCTTCATAATATATTGAGGCACCTACATATAATCCCAAGTATTCAAAGTCTCTTGCGTTGCAAAGAATTAGCTATGTTGCATAGATGGCATGCCTCACACAAAAGTGAGTCAGGAATTATGTGAATCCCAATAGATTTAATAGCCATAAAGCATATAGAGAATACATGGCCAGAAAATTTCAAGGATGATGTACGAATTATACAACTCAGCATAGCAATGGATGGAATGAACCCATATTCCCTCCAAAACACCAACTATTATGTTTGTCATGTAGTAGTGATTAATAACAATATCCCCCAATGGTTTTCCATGAAGAATGAACATCTTATGTTGGCTCTTATAGTCCCTAGTAGAAGGCAAGTGAAGAATATGGATGTCTACCTATAACCATTGGTAGATGAATTGAAGGAATTATGGGAAGGGATACATGTATACAATGTATCAAGACCCATCACAATAGATAGGAGTTTTACATTGTATTGAATATGTGCTTACACCACACATGATTATCCAGGCTTAGGAGTTTCCTCTGGTAATTAACATGTTTATTGATTTTTTTATATACATAACAATATTTATTTGCATATTTAATTCGTTGTGATTGATATTCTATTATTAAACATTAACGTGTTATGTATACAATAATTCCACAGGTCTTGTAACTAAAGTTTATCATGGATGTAAATGTTGGGGACCTTCTCTAAAGGCTAGGTGGTCCAATCACCTACGAAAGCCAATGTACGATTGCTCGAGGGTATTTGTCCCAAACTAACACCCTTATATAAGAGAAACATCCATTTTCAATGGTAAACCAGAGAAAACCCAAAGGCCTACAATAATGACACTAGGAAAATGGCTTAGAGAATATGAGAGAGAGAAGGAGAAGGAGATTATAGAAATGTTCAATTTAAATGAGGACCTTATGTTCAATGATCCATAATTCTTCGACGCCTATGTTGAGAAATTTCCCATTGGGATGAAAAGGAAATCTATCATTTATGAGCTCCCTTATTGGGAGAATCTTAAGATTTCCCACTTACTGGATCCCATGCATATATTTAAAAATGTTTCATCTTATTTATGGAGGCACATATCATCGAAATAAAGTGACACATTGGCTCTGAGGAGAGATATTATTTCTTCAAAAACTAAAAAAAACATTGTCCAAAACAATAAAGTAGAGGAGAGGTTGGTCCCTCTTGGTCTTTCAAAGAAGATGATGTCCCATGGATTTTAAAGAAAGAAGATATTTCTTTGGCAAAGGAAGTTGTATTGGGTGTGAAGGTGCCTTCTTTATATGGGTCTTCCCTACGACGTTGCTTCACTATGCATCAAGACCATTTGTCGAGGTTGAAATCACATGACCATTTGAACTTTATAAAGGTATGACATATGTCAAAAATATGATTTTATTATTTGTAATTTTTATTTTTCTTCCATGGTCTAAAACATAATTAATTTTATATTTGTTTACTTTGTAGTTTCGTTATCCTCTGCTCATGTGTGGGTGTGTGAACCATGACTTCCCCCATGACCTAAGGTGTTCCATATCTAAATTATTTGCATTTGTATGTTGGATCACATCAAAGGATATTCATATGGCTATCATTTCGCGATGGCATCAAGAGATAATTAAAATTGTAATTTGTTTGTATGTTTAAGAAGGAACTACCACCGAGTTTCATGGACTTGCAGGTTCATCTTCTAATTCACCTAGTAGATGAGGTTGAATTATTCAGGGTGATCTCCTGTCATTGGATGTTATGTTAGAGAGGTACATGAAGAAATTGAAAGGATTTGTTCGTCAAAGGGAAAAACTCGAGGGGTCTATGGAAGAGGGGTACATATCATATGATTCTTTCTATTATTCTAGTGAGTACATCAAGTATATCGAAAACACACTAGGTGCAATGATTTGGGACGAAGAAAGGGATGAAGACAAACGAGAAAAGGAGCTTCTCCAAATGAATGTAGAAATGCACTTGATAAATAGTAAGCGACTTATCGTTTGTCAAATTTCTACACAGTAACTATTCACATTGAACTTCATAATGTATATTTTCATGATCTCATATGTACTATATGTTGGTTTGATTTCATCAATACATCAGCGAATTCAAAAATTGATTCCATCAATAAATTCATTGTTTACAATTCGGAGGCAACACAGTCGTGGGTCGCATTGTATGAAGAGAAGAGGCGGAAATGGGAAAGTGACAGGAAATAATTTAGACAGATGAATGGTAGAAGCATGGTTTATTTTAATTAGTTAAAATATATATATACCAATGATATGCCCCAACGGTTAGGTTGTTGATGAAGCCAGAGATAAATATGGTGCATCTGGTCATTACCCACATGAAGAAGAGGATGCACTAAACATAGGGATTGGTTGCAACAACTCGGTAATAATATTTTTGTGTACATAATTTTTAACTTCGTATTGAAAATTTGAATTGTAAGTACATCTATATTATATTATATTTTAATGGTTAGGTTATTAGACACATATTGACACTGTGATTTTTTCATTTTTTTATAGGTGAATTTGTTCCCATCTATGTGGGCATATGGACATCATTTTCACATAGAGGATGTCGATGATGGACACGTGACACAAGATTGTGGAGTGGAAGTCGATTTCGACCAATCTAGTTGTGCTAACCACCGCAATCAAAAAACCATACAGGGGAAGTTAGGTTACATCAAAAAGATACAAGAGATCATTCGAGTGGACTTCTCTTCTTTCCAAAGTGTTATTTTTAGGTGCAAGTGGTGGGACACCTTTGATCAGAATAATGTAAAGGAGTATCATCATAGTGGGATGATATGTATCAACTCTAAAAAGATGTGGAATGAAGTTAAGGAGCCTTATGTTTTCCCAAAACACTTCAACCAAGTGTTTTTTTACCCAGATGTATTGGATAGGGATTGGTGGTTTTTATTAAGACACAACTCTAGATCAAAACATATTTTTTAGAACAAGAGTGTTATCATGCCAAGTAAGGAAGATAATGAGGGTGATGCCAACAGAGAGTGATATGTCCATGTTTTATTTCATATTTAATATTTTTTTTGTATCTTTTTGTTATATTCTTTATTTCACTAATTATATTGTTTTTTATTCATATTCTGACAGAGGAAATGTTAAGTTAATTATAACAAATCTTTGAACAATTTTGGATGGTTAACAGTCAGTTTGATGTGTAATGTGTTTGTCTCTCAAATTATTTGTGATTGCATGGAACGATTGTTATTTGAACATATTTATATGTCGTTGCATATATTTAAAAATGTTTCATCTTCTTTAATTATTTCCAATTGTGAAATCTTGAAAAATGTTAAATGTCGAGTTGAACTTTTAATGGGATATGAAATTCTACTTTTTATGTTGATATAATTAGATGTAATGATATGATTGATATGCATGTTTAATAGTACAACATTTTTTAGGATATGTTAACATGATGATTCAGAAACTGAGTTTATGTTCATTTATTTTGTAGATTTAAAAGTAAGATTAACAAAATATGTGGTTTATAATTAAAAAATTAAATTTATAACATGATTTTGTGATAATTTGGTTTTTAACTAAATTAGTGTTTTTTATTTTACATACTTTTATAATTTGTTTTGAAAATATTTATAAAATTATGCCATGCAGTCTAAATATCTCCTTCATGAAGATGTTGGCGATATTTATTGCCTTGCAAGTTGACTTGACAGGAACGAAGTGAGTAGACTTTCTCAATTTGTCCACCACTACCATGATGGTGTCATTATTCTTGGCCGATTTTGGTAATCTGGTGATAAAATCCATGGAAATGGTTTCCCATTTCCATTCTAGAATTGGTAGGGGTTGTAACAACCCTGCAGGATGTCAGTATTCTGCCTTAACTTGCTGGCATTCTAGACACTTAGCTAAATAATCAGCTATGTCCTTTTTCAATCCAAGCCAATAGATTTTTTTTCTAGTGGCCGTAATCATTTTCTAATAACTTGGATGACAAATATATGGTCTATTTTGTAGTTTTTCCATTATGAACCTCTTCAAGTCATCTCAACTTGGGATAAACAATCTTTTTATGTAAGTCAGCAGACCTTCATCCAGCATCTGATAGCCTTCATACTTTATCCCTGTGGGCTCTTTCTTTAGGTATGATGTCACGGTCTTGAAGAATTCATATGTTTCATGTGCATTCTAGATTCTCTCCCTAACATCTGTTTTATAGGTGCTCATTGTTTCCAGGTGAATCACTTTCACACTTCTACTAAGGGCATCAGCCACCCTATTTTCCTTTCCTTTGATGTGTTTGATTTTGAAATCAAACTCACTAAGGAGAGCCATCCACCTAGCTTGCCTGGAATTGAGTTTTGGTTGATCAAACATGTGCCTCAACCCACAATGTTTTGTCATAAGTACAAATATCCTACCCAGGAGGTAATGCCTCCACATTTTTAAAGCATGCACTATGGAATCCAAATCTAGATCATGGGTCGCATAATTGATTTCATGCTCATTCAATTTTTTGGATTCGTAGAAAATTAAGTGCCCTTCTTGCATAAGAACTCCTCTGAGTCCTTCCTTCCAAGCATATGTACATACAAGGAAGTCATTATCAAGGTATGAAATATTCAGGATGGGTGCATGAGTTAGAAGGTATTTCAATTTCTAAAATATTTCTTCACATTCTGATGTCCAAGTGAACTTAACCCCCTTTTTTCTGAAGCGTAGTGATTGGACAACCAATCTTGGAAAATCCTTTTATAAACCTCCTATAGTATCCTACTAATCCCATAAAGGATATGATATTAGATACATCCTTTGGGGTAGGCCATTCCATGATAGATATGATCTTGTCAGGGTCTACTGCCACTCCTTCTTTAAAAATAACATGGCCTAAGTAATGGACGTGCTTTTGGAAAAAGTCACACTTGCTAAAATTAGCGTAGAGATGATGCTCTCTTAGTACTTGAAGTACAAGTCTAATATGTTCTTCATGCTCCTCTCTATTCTTGGAGTAGATTAGGATATCATCAATGAAAACCAATACAAATATGTCTAGGAATTTGTTGAGTACAGTATTCATCAAGCACATAAAAGTGGTGGGAGAATTGGTTAATCCAAATGGTACCACCACAAATTCATAGAGACCATACCTTGTCTTGAAGGTTTTTTTTGGATGTATTCATCCTTGATTTGGATTGATGGTATCCAGACCTTAAGTCAATCTTTGGGAAAATGGAATCACCCCTTAATTGGTCAAACAAGTCATCGATTCTTGGTAAGGTATACTTGTTCTTTATGGTTGTCTTGTTGAGTTGTCTATAGTCTATGCACAGTCAGAGTGTGCCATATTTATTTTTCACAAACAAGGTTGGTGCTCCCCATGGAGGTACGATGGGCCGGATGTAGCCTTCATACATCATCTCCTTTAGCTATAGCTTGAGCTCAACTAGCTCTAGTGTACTCATCCTATAGGGCATCCCAGACATTGGCATTGCTCCTAGTGCAAGTTCTATCGAGAAGTCAATGCCTCTTCTCGGAGGTAGACTCGGTACCTCTTATGGAAACACGTATCTATACTCTCTTAATATGGGGTGGTCCTCTGGGTTTGGTTTTTCATCCTCAATATATTCCAACACCTATATTTCATATAGAGAACATCCCTTTCTGCAATACTTTTTCATTTGAAGGGTTGATATTTGTCTCACTAAGACATGATTTTGAATCCCTTGGAGGGTTATTTTTCTCCCTTCTTCATTTTCACACTCTAAGGTCTTATGGTAATAGTCCAACTTGGTTTTATAAGTGTCTAACCACTCCATACCAATCAACAGGTCATAAGATCCTAAGGGAAGTATGTTAAGGGTCACTTGAGTGGGCAATCCATCCATAATGAATTGGCAAGCTGGTATGACCTCTACTACTTTTCTTTTGGTGTCAGTGGCTAGTTGTACCAACCATGGCTTAACATGTCTAACTGGTTGCAGTTTACACTTATTGACGGTCTGAGGGGATACATAGCTCAAATTAGAACCAGGGTCAATTAAAATAGAAACCAAATGGTTGGAAATCATACCTTCCATCTCCACCACTGTATCTTGGTGGTCAGATTGTTTATTATCCACAGATGCATAAATATGTGGCATGATCCTAGCCACATCATTGAATGTCATAGCTTCTTGGATGTTTTAGACTCTCCTAATGTTATGTTGTCTGTGTGTGAAATACCTTAGCATATGTTCTTCTCTGCAACCCCAACATTTCAAGGGTTCTCTCTCTGGGTTATCAGTCTTTCCTGGGGTTGATCCAAAAGGTTTATTTCCACTCTGGGAGGGGAAATTATGTTGATACACAATTTTGGTAGGATGTCTCATCCTAGAACCCTTCCTATAGTTCTTAAATCTTGAGTATTTAAACCCCTTCTTCTTGAATACCGAACTACTCTTCTTATTCCAGTCCTCATGAGGTTTTGTCTGACTCCTGAACTATTCATAACAATACCTTTCCTTCCAGATAGTCTCTTCTAAGGTCTTTGGCTCATCAAAATCAATCATGTCCCGGTAGGACTAAGGTAACCCACTAATAAATCGTTGCACTTTTACCTTTTCATCTTTTATGTAGGGTACATACCTTATCATCGCAAGGAATTTATTGATATATTCTTCTATGGTGAGTTGTACCAACCTGAGTTCATAGAACTCCTTAGTCTTCCCATCAAAGTATTTCTCTGACAGATACTTCTCCTTGAAGTATTTCTCAAACTTTTTCCATGATAAGTCCTTCTCATGGATTCCTTTCACATTCCTCAGGTCTTCCCACCAAATGGAAGCCTTTCCATTCAGTTTAAAGATTTATATGTGAGCCTTCAAGTTTTCATAGTAGTCATGAACTCTGAAGTACTTCTTTAAACTAAGCAGCCAAGCTTCTACCTCTTCCCCTTTCTTAATCTCTCCATCAAAAGAGGGTGATTTTTCTTTCTTGAACTCTTCATGATCATGACTTTTGGAATTCTTTCACTTCTTTCCTTTCCTTTGAGCATGTGAGTTAGAATTTCTACTAGAAGACCCCTCGGAGTTGCCATCTTTCTCTCAAGAGGACTCTCTCGATGAGTGTCCCCTACCTCCAGGTTGGGCCTTCCTCAAGGTACTCCTGAGAGTGTAACAACTTATAGGGACACATTTTCATATCTTAGGTGGGATTTGACTTCTCTTTGTATGTCATATATCCACATGAGTGGTTGTGGGTCCATGATGCAACTGCCTCTATATATCAAATAAGATTTGCAACAAGACTACATTAATTTTCGTTTGTTTTTCTTGTGCCTTTATCAATCACTTGTTGTCAGCCTTACAACTCTATAATTCAGCCATGAGGCTCCTTACAGTTTCAGCCAAATCCAGAGGGGTTTCCACCATCATCCTTTCGTTAAACTCTTTCTCTCTATTGTGGGAGCCATCCCCCACTTCATGGCACGTCACCATCCTTTATGATTATAGTTTCTCTCGATTTATTCATTGCTTGAGTGCTGAAAAAACACTTTTTGTTAGCTAATAGTCTATTATTTCATGAACAACACATAGTTCATATTTCTTAAATACACACACACAGTAGAAAGTTTTCATTCTTTTATTCAGTAAAAGTTTAACCAGACTCTTTAGGAAAGAGGTAAGCTAGGGTGTCACCCTTAAGAGTTCTTTAAACATGGTTTTTAAGTGACTCGTCCATGAGCCCAAGCATGCCAAGCATTGTAACCATGATCTGATACCAATTTGTAACACACCCAACCCCTAGATGATCTTTTTCGAAGTGGGGCATCATTTTTCATTTTCCTTAACTATCTTGAATCCTAACTATTGGATTTCTATCACGTCCTTCTCATCCATCACTACCAAATCAATGCCTTCATGCTCAAAACTGAGCTCTGGGCTGGACTTAATCTTCCTTTATAATATTAGTGGTATAGGGATTCAATGCTTCGACACTTCAGTGTTTTGACACTTCGCTATCTTCGCATGAGACCACCTGAAATCTTGAACTTCTGAAGTCCCATAAACTTTCCATGTGACTCTGGTCTTCGGGCCTTTTGGTACCTTTAAAATAATACTCCCAAATCCTCTAGAGCCCTGAAGTCCCAAACTCTCAGAGTTCTAGCCACTCTACCAATCACTTTGGCTAAGCGGCTCGTACCAGGGATTGACACGCATAAGGGTCTGAGGTGACATGTATCACGTTTCAATGGGTCTATAGGGTATGTGATATGCATGAATCTGAGTGACATGTGGCATGTCAAACTTGGTTCCATGTCACCCTAGGTGACATCACTGCACTACGTCACTCTGGACTGACTGTCCTTCATGCCCTTCGATCTCGTGACCAAGGTTGGTCCACATACCCCTTGAATCAATAGTCTCTACTACTTCGTAACTTTGGTGTTCAGGGGTTTCATCCTATATACTTCTCCTTTCTCCTAAAGTAGTCAACATTGAATTGACCATGGGGCATATCCAACGATAAGGGAGGGATCCAACATGCCCTCAAGTCAATGATTCACATCACTTCATTGTTTCGGCCTTAGGATATTTTTCATGTAATCTCCAGTTTTTTCTCGGAGTAGGTGAGCATCAGAATGAGCACAACCTAGATCTGATGGTGAGCAAAAGTCTCGAAGTATTCTTAAATCGATGGCTCTCGTTACTTTGGGCTTCGGAGCTTATCGACACACCACACCTCAAATTTCTCAAAGTGCCCAGTCTTTAAACTAAAGGATTTATCCCCACACATCCCTTGTATATCTACGGTTAAGACGAATCCCCTCATTACATCATAAATTTGACCTTCGATGCTTTTGAAGTTACAACGCCCCTGTCCTCTAGAAGCAATCAAAGTCTAAGGGTTTCCACGTGACTTCAGAGATATATGGCTCATGACTTTCATTCGAGGGTACCTTGGGTCCCATAGTTGGGCCACTCTTGAAGGGACATTTATCGTCCCAAAACACTCTGATAAGTATATGTGGCACCTTCCTCAGGCCACCGTCATCCCCTTCCTATGCCATGGGGTCTCCACACCTGGCAACATCATCCCTCAACACATGGGTTCCCATGTGCTCATATACATGATACATGCATCCCCATGATCGAATGGTCAAGAGGGATCCTAATGGGTCCTTAGATCCATAGTCCACATTACTTCACGAATTCAGCCTTCAGGAGTTTTTGACATTACAACATCCATGTTCTCCCGAAGAGGTCAACGTCGGGATGACTTCATCGTAGATATGGTGCCTAGGAGAGAACCTAAAGGATCCCTAGATCAATGGTCATGGTCACTTCACAGCTCTGGCCTTTGAGGGTTTTGGCTTCACTTCCACTCCATTTTCCCGAAGAGGGACTTCGTCGAAGAACCATGTGTGGGTCCCTTCTTCTAAATGATCATACAGTAGGCGGGGCTCCTAATGATCTCCCCCGAAATACACAGCTCTCGTTCACTTCATAACTTTGGTGTTCAATTATTTTGATGTTATATCATCTCCATTCTCCCAAAGTGGAACTTCATCGAAGTACCATACACGAAACCTTCCACTAGGCGATCGAACGGTCGAGAAGGGGCCCCAACGGGCTCCCCATATCAATGAATCTCAACCTTTCACGACTCTGACATTCGGATATTTTTTATAGTTATGAAGTTTGACATCCCAAGGCTTCGAGCTCCCAAAGCTCTAAAGCCATCAAGAGCTAGCTCCTTTCATACTTAGCACAAGGTTCCTAGACCCTGGTCATATGGAACCTCTGATGAATATTGAGCTATATTCTCTACTCTTAGCCAAAATTTGGTTAAGGCTGTGGGCATGAGCCTAAGGTCTCTTAGGCTACTAGTTTGAAGGAAGTTCCTTCCTATCTCACAAAACTTTAAGTTTTGAAACAGGGCAGGGTAATCTCGTGGAATTACCAAGACGGTAGCAGTGCCAAGAGGCTTGCTCCAAATCTGTAACTGTGAGGTAACTCCCTGGGGAAAACAACTTCGAGGGTTAAACCGTAGCATATGGAAAATCAAGAAAAATCATAAGTCCTCAAAGAGATAAATACATACACATCACTTGATCATGCAATACAGAGGCCAATATTAAATGTATACATAGATTCATTCATTCATTATTGCATTTCAAATCACAAAGCATGAAAACACTTATCATAACCAAAAGACATGATGTGACTGCTGGAAGGGGTGCCCATTTCCACCCAACCATGGGCTCATTCAATCCTAATGGATATACCACTAGCCACCCCCAAGCTAGGCCACAATGCTTTGAGATTGAATCTTTTCTTTCATCTCAGTGATAGATAGGGACGAAGGTTACTCTCCTTCTCCCGGATCAATAATAGATAGGGATGAAGGTTACTCTCCTTCTTCCTTCTCAGTAATAGATAGGGACGAAGGTTACTCTCCTTCTCCCATGATCATAATACACTCTTTTTCAGTTCTTCCTCGAACCTGAGCTTAGTCTCCCTTCTCTTTCCTCTTCATAGGTATTTCTCTACCAATCACGGCTTCCTCTCTTTACTTCCTCAGCAAGATTGTGTGTAGCCCAAATTCCTTGTTTGTGGTCAAGTCTGGAAGACTTACAGATGGGTGGTCTTCCCCATCCCCTTATTAACTCTTGAGGTGTTCTTCCCACCTACCAGCCTGACTATAATTCATTCCTGGGAAGAGGGATTTTCTTATCCTAAGCAATTAAATCCAACAAAGTACTATTCTGATGGAGGTTAATGCAACCATTCTTGTTCCCCTTCACCATCTCTTTCATAGAATTTGTGGTCTCTCTTAGCACACCCCCCTTCCAACAGTCATGCAACACTTATCCATTTTCTACTAAATAACAAAATTTATATTCATTGACCTTTTATACAAAGGTCCATCAAATCAAACATTCACACATATTGAGTTTGTCATAGTCTCTTGGCCAATATATTTATATTTACAAATTGAGGGAAACAGGTTGTTACAAAAATCTTCAAGAATGAATCCATTCCTATCACTAAGGTGGAGTATTCTATCAAAACCCAAATTAGGGAGACAGTTATGAGCAAAAAAATCCCTCCTCCAAAAAACCACACGTCAATCCAAGAGCTAAGTATTTTGAAATTGTTAGAGTTGAAAGATAGGAGTGTCAACGTACCTGCTCCTTGCAACCCGCAGATCCACAGTGAAGCCAATGCATGGACATCACCTCAGGTGGGATTCCTGAAACTAAATTTTGATGGAGTATCCAAAGGTAATCCCAGAAAGGTAGGTGTTGGAGGAGTGATGAGAGACAACAGTGGGAAAATCATTCACCATTATGCAGTTATCATTGGTAACAAAAAAAATAATGTAGTTGAGTTCAGAGCGTTGGAACAGGGGATGAATATTCTGATAAGAGAGGGTCATTTAAATGTCATAGTTGAAGGAAAATCAGATCTGGTAATAAGTACATTGAAAAGACTAAAGTGTGGAACCAACATTCACAAGGTAATAAAACACTGGATTCTAACTCAAATACTTCAAAGAATTCAAAAGCATCTACAAAGTCTATTAACTATTGAATTCATGTAACGTCCTCGGCCACCCAGGCTAGGCCATGATACACGAGAGAACTCTTTTATCCTCTCTAAGGAACATATTGCAACATAACCAACATCCAACTCGGCTATGCCACATAAACTTTTCGAGTTGCATGAAATTAAAATATATACACACAGATCTCTTGCGAAAACATATATATATATATATAACATAAACATACAAATACATCTGTAAATGCATGGATTCACACAGAAATAACAATAATCATATGCATGCAGCATATACAGTAAATACCCATAAACATATAGATAGTTATAACCACGCATAGGATAAACCCATAAAACTGAACACATAAATAATAATGCAGCATGTAAATTTATCACACAATTAGCACTTATCTTGGTAAGAATATTACCAACTACATGCAGAACTTCCACAAACCTCCCAGCCTTAGACCACACTTCTCATCACTCTCATTAGTGGGTCACCCCCGAGCTGGGAATAAAATCCACAAGGATAAAGGGATTCCTAACCAGGCTAATGGCTCATAGACAACAGGAAAGACTCTGTCATAGGTGCCAACTCAAACTAACAGCCTACAGTCTCTCATTCCCCACATGCCTATCCCACCCCAGGAAGTGTGCCCCTTCTCTACTCAACAGTCCTTCGGTTTCCCCACTTCCTTTCCAGGCTTCAGCAACAAGCCGGACAGGAAGTCTTAGAGACCTGTAGCTATAGTTTAGCACCTTCAAGAAATCAATTCCCAACAATTATCTCACCCAGAGGGAAATTTCTCATGGGCCTGACAACCCGCCTCTTCAATATCCCACGGGCCTGACAATCTGCTTCTTCAGTACAGCTCCTAAGCTAACAAACTATACAAACAAGTATGGCTATGGATTCAGGTTTAGATACAGTGAAAGGAAGTATCGAGGATAGTTGACTGCGTGAGTGAATACTCATGGATGATTGACTAGATGACTGAATGATGGAAAGAATGATGGGAAAGATACCAAAATGAACTAAGTCCAAACAATATGTATGCATGTCCCCAACTTGACACTTGTCAAGTTGGGAGCTACTTTGGCCCACTTGTCCCCAACTTTAGAACTTAGGATAAAATAATTATCCATACTTTATGATTTAAGAAATATTAATATAATATTCATTTTTGGCTTAAGCTCTCTAGCTTAGCCCCTTTTCCTTAACTTTTATCCCCCACCCTTTCACTACTAGTGAATTTTAGTCCCCCATACTCTTTTATCATGGTTGGTCTGTGTGCAGCGATGTATTTTATATTAATAATGAGACATATACAAAAAGGGTGCATTGGCCTTTAACATCTAGGCTCTCCGGCCTAATCAAAACATAACCATCCTAGCTTATAATAATAGGCTCACTAGCCTATAAAACACATCATATACACAAAGGCCCCATGGCCTCAAAATCACCCAGACTTAAGTTGTTGCATACGGTATCCTGGAATGTGCACACTTCCTCATTTTACTACGTAGTACAAGCACGCACTATTCCATGAAAGGTGCATACAAAAGTGATATCAAACAGCTCACCAGCTTAAGTACATTTGCATTTACATTTACAATTGGCTTCGGCCTAGGGATATTACAATTTATATCGGTAAAAAGATCGCAAAATGATTTGGCGAACAGGTTAGCCAATGAGGGAGTGAACTAGGATGACAATATGCTAGATGAGGCATGGACACAAATTCCAGTGGGACAACTTAGATCTGATTGTGAACACCTGGAAACACGAGATCAGCGTGGAAGCTACCAAGACAACATTCACATCGATGGGAATGAGTGTCACACAGGTCCATCATGGGACCCAGAGGATTGATGAGTAACTGACCACTTGGCATTCATACATCATGCGACGATTGGACAGGAAGGGGAAGGAAAGGCAACTAGAAGTATAAGCTAGAAGGAAGTTTAAAGAGGGTATATTGGTAGTTAGTTTAGTATAAAGTTGTGGTAATCATGTGCAGAAGAGGAGAGTAAATATGGAGGATATCTTAGAGAGGAAATCGTCGGCAAGGGACAGCATCGTACCAAAAAATCCTAGATAAAGAACCCGCTTTAGGGGAAGCGACAAACAAAGATCCAAAGGACGGACAATGGCACGAGGTGCCACACCTAGTTTTCAATGCGTCCATAGACACCACTTTAAGGGAGGTTCATTAGGTGATACCAACAATCATTCCAGAGGCTATTATATGTCGAATATTTTCTGGTTT
The DNA here is from genome assembly GCA_009831015.1 of Picea engelmannii. NCBI lineage: Eukaryota > Viridiplantae > Streptophyta > Pinopsida > Pinales > Pinaceae > Picea > Picea engelmannii. The sequence continues at coordinate 336,400 of ML779677.1, read as the reverse complement.
ACCCACACCTCACAAGGATTCTCCTTTTGTTGTGGTTCTAGATCTGCCTTTCTTTCATTAAGGGGGTGGTGTAGTGGTTTAAAACAAGAGAGATTATGAGTTCGAGAGGTAGGAAAGGATAATAATATGGCACACATGAAATACACCACAAGAAAAGGTATTCCACTTGGGGAATCCAAACTAGAAATATCTCGGAAAAGAACTAGGATTGATAACGTAGCAAGGGATGTTGCAAGGATGTATCAAGCCACTGTACCACATAAAGGAAAATAAGTTGCGGAAAATTGGGAGGAGGAGCTTAAGGTAGAACGTAAAAGCAAGGATAAAAACAAGATCTCTTAGGAGGTGCACTAGATTATTGATGGGGGGACTACTCGTACTTGAGATACCATCTATCACAAAACTCTTGATATGGTGTGGCACACAACGATGTTAATAGGAAAAGTAAAGGTAGACTAAGAGGAGACTCGCAAGGAGGACCAGAGTGAGATGAAGATAATGTTGGATGATATTCAGCATCGCATTAATGGGTTGGAGACCATAGAAAAACTACTGGTAGAAATTGAGAAAAACCAGCAGAGCAAGCAGGAGATACTAGCAGCACAATTCCACCTATACCTGAGGTGTGTCCACCATATGGACATAACACCTATGGACTTACATGGCGCACCAGCTTAGATTCGAAAGGACCGGGTATAATCCCCCAAGGAAGACAACAAAAATCAAGAGGGAGGAGTGGAGAATCGACCCCAGGTTCTATAGTTTAGTTATTTTTTAAGAACAAAGCTCAGGAAAATCTAACCAGGTGTTAGCAGTTGTAGCCGACTAGGTACTAATATTTTTTTTTAGAAGGATTTTATTCTCCCATCCTTTGAAAGGATTTTTCAGGCTAGCCTCAAATGTTTAAGTATAAGGTTCATACGACACTTAGAAGTTTAAGTTATAATTTTCTTAAGACTAATGGACTTCTCAACCTCTAATCTTCAGAAATACTAGGAAAAAACAGTGAAGCAAACACAGTTGGGGTTTAAGGCTGGTCTGGTTTCCTTTTTGGAAGATCAGTGACACCCCTTTTTGTATTATATTTTGAAAAGGTAGTATAGATTCCTATACTGATTTACAAATATATGTGTGTGTGTGTGTGTGTGTGTGTGTGTGTGTGTGTGTGTGTGTGTGTGTGTGTAAAATTATGTGACATCATTTTCTGTGTTGTTTAGATGAGAACTTCGATGGGTTTTTTTTGCACCAGATTTTTAAAATTAAAAAATAAATAAATAAAATAAAATTGGCTTTATTGGTGTGTTCCTTATACATAAATGCACTGGTGTGTTTCTTTCAAAATGGCGCACTGGAAAATTGGAAAATATTATTTTTTTAAATGTCAAATTGGAAACCATTTAAAAAAATAAAAATAAAAAAGGCAGAGGGTCGACTGCGTTTGGGATTTGATGAAATAAGTGGTCCATTTGCATCACATGCCAAATACTTATATATAGAAAAAAAAAACCAGTAGATCTAAAATACCTAAAATGAAAAGCCATAATTCGGAAGCGATAGAGGGAGTTAAACCCTAGGGTGAAATTTTGCATTCACGTAAGAAAAAAAAAAGGGTTTAAGATAAGTATGAATTTTTTTTTTTTTTTTGAATGTAGGGTTTTGAGTGAATCACCATACCCTTCAAATATTGATTTTATGAATATTTATGTTATTCTAAAGTATTTGTCTACTCCACAGTGTTCTCTGTTGTGTCTCTCTTCCAAATTTGTCTCTTGTGAATTTTGGAAAAATAATGAAAATATTGAATACATTCTTCATATTAAATACAAATTATGAAAAGGGTTTAGAGTGAATCACCATACCTCTCAAATTATCATATTCTAAATAATATTGTGGTTCCAAAGTATTATGTTCCTCCACAATGTTCCTCCGTATGTCTCTCTTGCAAGTCTCTCCCCTGAAAATTTTTGCAAAATAATGAAACATTAGAGGAAATTTGGTTGAAAAATGGTCCTACTAATCCTAATACAAATTCCATGCCACCATGTATTAGCCAATCAAAATATTCCAAAAAAAAAAATAGGTGCATGTCTTATGTAATTTTTATTATATGATTTGGAGATATGTGTAATTTTTTAATAATATAATGTGTTTACCATAAGCATGATTGTTTCCCAGGATGCCCAAACTTGTCTTGGATATTGAGAGTGAAATAAATATACTAATCAATTTTCCAATAGTTTTAATAAATAAGAGATAGTATTATTGAGATGTCTTTAATTCATTACCACACTTGTGATCACCAACATTAATTAAATTTAATACATATAAAAAATAATAATATATAATATACTATAAAAAAATATAACTAAATTTAATATATATAATAACAAATAATGTATAACATATCAAATTATATATATATTATATATTATTATATATAATATAATATTATTATATATTATATAATAACATTATATATTATTATATATTATTATACATTATATTATTATTATTATTATTATTATTATTATATGGTTATTTCATGGGCATCTTTGATAAAAGTGAAATAATCATGGGTAGCTTCGATAAAAGTGAAATAGTAATATAAAATGTTTACATGACATTACTTTATAATTTTATTGATTTTTCCTTAGGAGACCCATTTTTATTGATAAAGTAGTGAATAACTTTTAACTATTTAAATGACTTTATGAAATTCGATTTCCACTCTATTTTTAATTGTTTAAAAAAACTTGTGTTTTTTTTAACATTTTCGGCATGATGGTGCAATTATGTAAGATGCACCAGTGCGGCCATATTACATTATGCACCGGTGTGGCTATATTAATTGACCCACCGAAGACATAATTATTTTTTATTAACAAAATCTCGAAACACGGTGTGGTTGATTTTTCAACGCACCGGTGCTTATTGTTCATATGTGCACCAGTGCACTTATGGTTTATAAGTGTATTGGGATTCTTTTGAAGTTATTTGAATTTTTATTTGCACATAAAATAGTATATTCAACGCAAATTATCTTTTAGGATGAATTAACATGACTTGCAATACTTTAGTATAAATTCTACGTTTTATGTCTCCTTATTCTTAAAAAATGGTTTCAAAACTATATTCAAACTCAGACTGTGGTAGGTTTCTCGAAATTTACTTTAGATAAGTACAGGAAAATGTTTTTCTAATTTTGCTAAAATGTAGGGAGAAAACCTTATTATATGATCAAATGTCCAATTCTTCAAATTCCATCTCATTCCATATTGCTCAAAGTCCATCGCGGATTTTTCCCTTTCCATCTACAATAAGTTTAACTTGTTTTATTTATGTTTTTATTATCTCATCGATTTTTTTTATCCATGTCAATATGAATAACAATGTATCCAAATTTGCAGGATCCTCGTTCAGAATTGAGTTCAGATGCAAAAATTATTCCAGTACCAGTTCAAAAATGTCAGAAGATCTTGTCAGGAGCAACATAATACAAGCAGTTGCTAGATGAAAAAGGGCAGTCCCTTTACCCTGCCAATTGTGACATTCCATCTTCCAGACGTAATCATTGGTCAATGATGGTAATTATTGTTTAGTATAATGTAATTTGAACAAATAAATTATTTCATTATGCTTACTAATATCATCGATCTACTAATGTTCAATATTTTTGAAATTAGGATTCTTTTGATGATGAGCGACCTACCTGCCATCTTTTGTTGTACCCCACAACAATGTCAACCTGAGAGAAGGTTGCAATGAGAGCACATATCGGAGAGGAAGTGTACCAAGAATGGTTGAATCAACCACCTATTGAATTCCCACTATGTCCAAATTCACCAATTAGCAATGACTATAACAATAGTAGTTCTTTAGAAGTTGGCAATGGAGACAATCAAAAAGTGGTTGGTATGGATGATTACTTATGGGATACGACTGCCATGGAGACAATGTTGTTAGAATCATTCTAGAATGATGAGCTAAGGGATGATGGTCATATCAATGATACCATCTTCGAAAGCCTAAAATATTCTTCCACCACCCCTCTCTTTGGATGTAGTTCCTGGTCAAAGTCTACCCATCTTGGGACAACAATGTTACTGTACAACGTGAAAGCAAATTTGGCATGTAAAACGCATGTTTCTTGGTAATATTGAGGTTATTGACTAGCAAGTGTCTTATATTAATTTTGAGAAATCTTGTGACACAATCAACTTATAAATGTTTTCTTTTATAAACATTAAATGACCTTGTACATTTATATTTCCCGCTAACTGCATGATATTCAAAGATAAGTTTATTCCTAGTGATAATGTTTTTCCCGGTAGCTGTGAAGAGGAAAAACAGTTGTTGAAAATGTTGGGTGTTGAGTATATATGATATCATGCATGTTTGAATGATTGTATTCTATATAGAGGAGAATATGTAGACAAAGAGATATGTCTGAAATGTGGAATGACAGGTACCATAAATCAAATAAAAATGGTAAATTGCATGGTCCTCTTCATAATATATTGAGGCACATGCCTATAATCCCAAGTATTCAAAGGCTCTTTCGTTGCAAAGAATTAGCTATGTTTCATATATGGCATGCCTCGCACAAAATTGAGTCGAGAGTTATGTGAATCCCAATATATTTAATAGCCATAAATCATATAGAGAAAACATGGCTAGAAAAATTCAAGGATGAAGTACGAAGTCTACAACTCAGCATAGCAATCAATGGCATGAACCCATATACCCTCCAAAACACCAACTATTATGTTTGTCCTGTAGTAGTGATCAATAACAATATCCCCCAATGGTTTTCTATGAACAATGAACATCTTATGTTGGTTGTTATAGTCCCTAGTAGAAGACAAGTGAAGAATATGGATGTCTACCTACAACCATTGGTAGATGAATTGAAGGAATTATGGAAAGGGATACATTTATACGGATTGTCAAGACCCATCCCAATAGAGAGGAGTTTTATGTTGAATGGCATATGTCCTTGCACCACACATGATTATCCAGGATTAGGAGTTTCCTCTGGTAATTAACATGTTTATTTATTTTTTTATATACGTAACATTATTTATCTGCATATTTAATTCGTTGTGATTGACATTCTACTCTTAAACACTAACGTGTTATGTATACAATAATTGTGCAGGTCTTGTAACTAAAGGTTATCATGGATGTAAATGTTATGGACCTTCTCTGAAGGCTAGGTGGTCTAACCACCTAAGAAAGATAGTGTACAATTTCTCGAGGGTATTCCTTCGTAAATAACACCCTTATAGAAGAGAAACATCCACTTTCAATGGTAAACCAGAGAGAACCCAAAGACCTGCAATAATGACACCAGCAAAATGCCTTAGAGAAGATGAGAGAGAGAAGGAGAAGCAAATTACATAAATGTTCGATTCAAATGAGGAGCCTATGTTCAATGATCCAGAATTCTTCGACGCCTATGTTGATAAATTTCCCATTAGGATGAAAAGGAAATCTATCTTTTATGAGCTCCCTTGTTGGGAGAATCTTAAGATTAACTGCTTACTAGATCCCATGCATATATTTAAAAATGTTTCATCTTATTTATGGAGGCACATATCATCGAAATAAAGTGGCACATTAGCTCTGAGGAGAGATCTTATTTCTTCAAAAACTAAAACAAAACATTGGCCAAAACAAGAAAGTAGAGGAGAGTTTTGTCCCTCTTAGTCTTTCAAAGAAGATGATGTCCCATGGATGTTTAAGAAAGAAGATATTTCTTTGGAAAAGGAAGTTGTATTGGGTGTGAAGGTGCCTTCTTTATATGGGTCTTCACTGCGACGTTGCTTTACTATGTGTCAAGACCATTTGTTGGGGTTGAAATCACATGACCATTTGAACCTTCTAAAGGTATGACGTATGTCAAAAATATGATTTTATTTTTTGGAAATTTTTTTTATGCCATGGGATAAAACACAATTATGTTTTTATGTGTTTAATTTGTAGTGTCATTATCCTCTGCTCCTATGTGGGTGTGTGAACCATGAATTCCCCCATGACCTAAGGCATACCATATATAAATTATTTTCATTTGTACGTTGGATCACATCAAAGGATATTCATATGGATATCATTCCATGGTGGCATCAAGAGATAGCTGAGATTATTTGTATGTTTGAGAAGGAACTATCGTTGAGTTTCATCGACTTGCAGGTTCATCTTCTAATTCACCTAGTATATGAGGTTGAATTATTCAGGGTGGTATCCCATCGTTGGATGTTTTTTTAGAATGGTACACGAACAAATTGAAAGGATTTGTTCGTCAAAGGGAAAAACCTGAGGGATCTATGGTAGAGGGGTACATATCATATGAGTCTTTATATTATGCCAGTGAGTACATCAAGCAAATCGAAAACACACTAGGAGCAGTGATTTGGGACGAATAAATGGATGAAGACAAAAGAGAAGGGGAGCTTCTCCAAACGAATGGAGAAATGTGCTTGATAAATAGTAAGTGACTTATCGTTTGTCAAATTTCTACACAGTAACTATTCACATTGAACTTCATAATGTATATTTTCATGATCTCATATGTACTATATGTTGGTTTGATTTTGTCAATACATCAGGGAATTTAAAAATTGATTCCATTAATAAATTCATTCTTTAAAATTTGGAGGAAACACAGTCGTGGGTCGCATTGTACGAACAAAAGAGGCGGAAATGGGAAAGTGACAAGAAAGAATTCAGACAGTTGAATGGTAGAAGAATCCCTTATTCTAATCATTTAAAAGAAAATATACCAATGATATGCCCCAACAATTGGGTTGTTGACCAAGTCAGAGAGAAATATGGTGCATTTGGTCATTACCCGCATAAAGAAGAGGATGCACTAAACATAGGGATTGGTTGCAGCAACTAGGTAATAATATTTTTGTGTACATAATTTTTAACTTCGTATTGCACATGTGAATAGTAAGTACATCTATATTATTTTATATTTTAATGGTCAGGTTATTAGACACATATTGACACTGTGATTTGTTCATTTTTTATAGGTGCATTTGTTCCCATCTATGTCGGCATATGGACATCATTTTCACATAGAGGATGTCAATGATGGACACATGACACAAGACTGTGGAGTGGAAGTCGAGTTCGACCAATCTAGTCGTGCTAACCACCACGATCAAAACACCATACATGGGAAGCTAGGTTACATCGGAAAGATACAAGAGATCATTCGAGTGGACTTCTCTTATTTCCAAAGTGTTATTTTTAGGTGCAAGTGGTGGGACACCTTTGATCAGAATAATCTAAAGGATTATCATCATAGTGGGATGATATGTATCAACTCTAAAAAGATGTAGAATGAAGTTAAGGAGCCTTTTGTTTTCCCAAAACACTTCAACCAAGTGTTTTTTTACCCAAATGTATTGGATAGGGATTGGTGGTTTTTATTAAGACACAACCCTAGATCAAAACATATTTTTGAGAACAACAGTGTTATCATGCCAAGCGAGGAAGATAATGAGGGTGATGACAACAGAGAGTGATATGTCCATGTTTTATTTCATATTTAATATTTTTTTGTATCTTTTTGTTATATTCTTTATTTCATTGATTATATTGTTTTTTATTCATCTTCTGACAGAGGAAATCTTAAGTTAATTATAACAAATCTTTGAACAATTTTAGATGTTTAACAATCAATTTGATGTGTAATGTGTTTGTCTCTCAAATTATTTGTGATTGCATGGAACAATTGTTATTTGAACATATTTATATGTCATTGCATATATTTAAAAATGTTTCATCTTCTTTAAGTATTTCCAATGGTGAAATACTGAAAAATGTTAAATGTCGAGTTGAACTTTTAATGGGATATGAAATTCTACTTTTTATGTTGATCTAATTAGATGTAATGGTATGGTTCATATGCATGTTTAATAGTACAACATTTTTGGCGATATGTTAACATGATGGTTCAAAAACTGAGCTTATGTTCATTTATTTTGTAGATTTAAAAGTAAGATTAACAAAATATGTGGTTTATAATTAAAAAATTAAATTTATAACATGATTTTGTGATAATTTGGTTTTTAAATAAAGTAGTGTTTGTTATTTTACATACTTTTATCATTTCTTTTGAAAATATTTATAAAATGATGCCCCCGATGTTGATTAAAACCACAATTTTATTACGAAAAAATGACAAAAATAGTAATAGGAAGATTTGCATCAATAAAATTTTAAAGCCAATAGAATGCTTATCATTGGAGATTATAACTTTCTTATAATAACATTTTTTATTGTAGAAGATTCTATTCAAAAATAGTAATTAGTACAATGGAAAATAATATTTATTCATATGTAATTTGTTTTCTAAATTTAAAAAAAAAAAAAAAAATTAGTTACAATGAATATTTATAATGAACTATCTATGAAATTATAGTTTCAATTTTATAATTATGGTTTCAACCATATTGAACTTTGTAATTTATAAAAATAAACATGATGATGATAACCATCTTATAACAAACATAAACAACATCTAAAATACACATTTATATTCGCTAGCTAACATCATCTAATTATATATACCTCTAGCACATATAAACATCATTAATTAGTTGGCACACATATCTAATAATTTAAGAGGGCATCATCACTGTGATCACATCTAACAAAAGAAAAGCATTTTCTAACATCACATCACAAACATCTAACAAGAATCATTTAACATACACATCTATCAAGCACATTTAACATTAAACATATTTAACGTGACCTAAAATGTACACATCAACATCAACATATAAATGAAGTACATCATCAACATGATCAATAGAAAAAAAAAACATGATATATATATATATATATATATATAGTGGACAAGCAAAATAACTGCTATAACATATCTTGTTCATTCGATGGCATAATCTGCATATCTACAACAATAGTGGAGGCTTGGTCTGTACTGGAAGATGATGGATGATGAATAGGTTATCCCTTCTCATATAGGTGAGGTGAAAGAGGAGGATGAGGAATAGGTATGGCATTCTCATCTAGGTGAGGTGAAAGAGGAGGATGAGGAATATGTGTTGCCTCCTCACGATCTGGGTGAGGTGGAGGAGGAGGAGGA
>ML779677.1:265143-316508 GCA_009831015.1 Picea engelmannii | reverse complement strand
CACCATACCTTTCATCCCTACCATCAATTCTTTTTTTAAATTCTATCGTGACTTTTCCTAAAATCGTGCCCTCTCAATATCTCATTAATTCGATTTAATTTTTAGTCAACTTTCACACCCTCCAAACTAATTAGCTTTTCCACTTTTAATACCTTAAGTTAAGTAAAAAAGTAAGATAAAGTCAAATAAGTAAAGGGAAATTCGTGAAGGTATTTATAAGGAAAATAATTTATTAAAGTATCTTTTTAAAAAGGGAAAACTTGACATATACTATATTATAAAAGTGAGTCATAAATTAAGTTTCAAATATTAAAGGTATTGGAATTACTTTTTCATTTTATATCAAGGAGAAGAAAAATAAAAACTTGTAAGAATCATATAAAAATAAAAAAAATCATTCAAACAAAAAAAAAAGTGTTANTATATATATATATATATATATATATATATATATATATATATATATATATATATATATATATATATATATATATATATATATATATATATATATATATATATATATAATATGGAGTTTTGTAGTAAAAAACAAGATTTCCCTCTACTTATAAAAAATATGTGGATCCCTTATTAAATGTTAATGGGATTATTCAGGGAAAGAATATCAACATCGCTATTTGCCCGACCGTTAGGAAAAATCACATTAACATTGGCCTGGTAAACCAATTAATGGTTTTTGAGTCAAATATAATTGAAAATGACATGTCTTTCCAATGAAAAATACGACATTAAGAACCTACAACTAACTGTCTATGAGCGATTACATATTCATAGATCAATTCAATGTCGTGTTAATCTATGGAGATAGTGTTGATATGATTCTAGGGTCAACTTGGGTAGATACACTAGGTACTTTTATTTTCAACACAAGTAGAAAATTTTTAACATTTTCTTATAAGAAGAAGAAATTCACATTACAAGACTCTACAATGAAGTCAATTTCAGAAGCTCCATCATCAGAAGACCTGAAGGACATATCAGAAGTGATCCTTCCAGATAACCAGAAGTCAATACAAAAGTTGCAAGATTGACAAGAAGAATGTGACAAAACCATCATTGAAAAAGACGAAGAGATTTCTCGCCTAAGAAATCATAATCAAAAACTACTTGCAAAAATCATGAAGTCCAAGGAGAAGAAGCAATGTTTTCAAAAGTTCAAATAAGAAAATCAAGGTCTCAAAGAGAAATTAACCAAAAAAGAGGACGAAAGCTCCTGTCTAAGGAACCTTAATCAGAAATTACTAGAACAAATTAAAAGCTTAAAGGATGAAAGAAGGGAGAATCTAGAATTTAAAAATAAAGATGACAAGTCAGAAGATAAAGAAGAACTTTTATGATTAAAGCGACATAATCAAGATTTACTAACGCAAATCAAAAGGCTTAAGCATGATAAGAAGACCTTACAAGAAAATCTAGATCGCAAGACATCATTAGTTGATAAGGAAATAATGACAGACCCAATCAACCTTACAACTCAAAAGGAGGCAAATCTAGCTTATGTAAAGAAGTTTTCAAATGTCGAGGTACAAACAAGCCAGAGATATCAAGAAGATTCAAGTCCAAAATTTAATCAACAAAAATATACAGGTATACAAAGTAAGGATCGAGTTACAAGGATGCCTTATCGACATCCTTATCACAAAAATTGATACTTTAGCCAATCCTTGTATCAACAGAAACAAATGAACAGTATGTCAAAGAATATTACTTCAGCTACAAGTGATGCTCAAAATAGAAGTTATCATGCGATTCGAAATACATCAAGTTCTTTCCAAGAACCCTATAAACTTCCCATGCAAAAGATTGAATTAGGATGGGCAGACTCCTTTACAATGCAAAATTTCTGCTCAACACTTAGAAAATCCTATCGTCTCCAGTCCTCAATGATTACTAACTCGATAATGAAGAATCATGCGGCAATAATTACAAGCTAGCGCAAGAGATAAGTCTTCCATAAAGTATGCTTTGAGGACAAAGTATTTTTAAGGGGAAGGCAATGTTATGAACATAAATATACATATACCATAGATATTCATAACATAATAATTAATAATAATGAAAGGTCATACCTCAAAGGACATGACTATTGGTAAAGGGCACCCCTGTGTGGGTATATAAGCAGGCCCTCATTCTCAATTGTAATCATCTTATCTTATATCTTATCTATTCATTTATTATTTACAATCCTATATGGATTACTTTGTTATATTCCAAGTATTTTGGATAATTCTTGTGTGAGGGAAATTTGTTTGTCTCATTATCTCCATGGAAAATACTCAAATCAAGATAATTGAAATTAGTCCTGGGAAATATTTGAATATTGGCACAAAATTTGAACCATCTCGGGAAGAACAATTGATTGCATTATTGAAGAAATATCATAAAGCATTTGCTTGGGAATATACTGATATGCAGGGGATTCATCCTGAAACATGCACTCATCATATCTACACAAATGATAACATGAGACCTCTCAGACAACCACAACGAAGAATGAATCCAATGTTGAAAGAGGTAGTCAAGGAAGAATTGCAAAAATTATTAAAGGTAGGATTCATCTACCCTATCTCTGACAGTCAATGGGTTTCTCCATTAGTTGTTGTACCTAAGAAAAATGGAAAATGGAGAATATGTTTAGACTATAGAGAGTTGAACAAAGCAACAGTTAGAGATCATTTTCCATTACCATTCATAGATCAAGTCTTAGATGCACTAGATGGGAAAAGATATTTTTCCTTCCTAGATGGATTTAGTGGCTATAACAAAATCAATATAGCATTAGAAGATCAGGACAAAACTACTTTTACATGCCCTTGGGGTACATATGCTTATAAGGTATTACCTTTTGGTTTATGTAACGCTCCAGCTACTTTCAAAGAGCAGTCCTGGCCATTTTTGTTGATTTAATACATGAATGTGTAGAGGTATACATGGATGATTTCTCTATGCATGGTAATTCTTTTGACAATTCCATGAAAAATTTGGAAAAATTCCTAATAAGATGCATAGAAACAAATTTGTCTCTTAGCAATGAAAAATGTTTCATGATGTTAACTGAAGGAGTAGTATTGGGCCATCATATTTCATCATCAGGAATTATAGTGGATCCTGCAAAAATACAAATCATTGTGAACCTACCAGAACCAATCAGCCAAAAGGATGTGAGAAGTTTCCTTGTATATGCAGGCTATTACCGAAGATTCATTGAAAATTCTAGTAAAACAGCTTTTCCATTATTCAAATTACTTGCAAAAGATGTACATTTTCATTGGGATACTAATTGTCAAACTGTCTTTCAGAAGCTCAAAGACAAGCTATCAACAACACCTATCTTAAGAGGGCCTAATTGGTCTTTTCCATTTCACATCTCTACAGATGCATCAGATACTGCAATAGGGGCGTCATTGGGTCAAAAGGAAAATCTTATGACTTATGCTATTTACTTCATTAGCAAAAATTTAACCCCTATAGAGTGGAATTACACAGTCACAGAGAAAGAAATGTTGGCAGTAGTACATGTTGTGAATAAATTTCATCACTACATCACTGGTTATGAAGTCTTTATCCATACATATCATTCTTCCATAAGATATCTCATGAAAAAACCTATTACTAATGACAGGATAACAAGATGGTTGTTATTGAGAAGGAATTCAACATCATAGTCTTGAATAGACCTGGAAAGGAAAATCAAGTGGTTGATTTCCTATCTCGATTAAAAACCTCTGGTGATATTGTTCTTGTCTCAGATAATTTTCCTGATGAGAACCTATTTTTCATTTCAGTTATAACTCCATGGTATGCTGATATAGCTAACTATTTATCATCAGGGATGTTACCTCCTTCTTTTACATCCAAAGAAAAGAAAAAGATAATTAAACAAAGTGCTAGATACACATGGATTGATGGAGACCTCTTTTATATAGGATATGATCTCATAATTAGAAGATGTGTATGACAAGATGAGATTTTAGAAATATTAAAAGCTTTCCATGATGAACCTTGTCGTGGTCATTTTGCAGATAAGAGGACAACATACAAAATACTCAATTTGGGGTATTATTGGCCATCCATCTTTAAAGATTCCAAGAAATATGTTAGAAGTTGTGATAGTTGCCAAAGGATAGGAAAGCCACTTCCAACCAATGAGATGCCCCTCAAGCCACAATTTCACATTGAGCCATTTGAAAAATGGGCTCTTGATTTCATTGGTCCAATAAATCCACCATCAAAAGGGAAGTAGTACAAATTAGTATGTATTGATTATGTTACAAAGTGGGTGGAAGCCAAAGCATTAGTGAGAGCTACAGAACAGTTAGTGGTCAAATTTCTCTTTGAAGAAATATTTTTCAGATTTGGAGTACCCTGAGAGATTGTAATAGACCAAGGAGCACAGTTTACTTCTAAACCGGTGCAAGACATAGCAAACAAATATTAGATCAAGCATCGGAAATCTAAACCCTATCATCCACAAGCAAATGGACAGGTGGAATCTACTAACAAAATTTTTGAAGCAATCATGACCAAGACAGTCCAAATACATAGGAAAGATTGGTCAGATAAGCTTCACGAAGCATTATGGGCATACAGAATCACCTAGAAAAACAGTATTGGGTTTACTCCTTATCAGCTGGTCTATGGTAAGCAAGTTTTTTTACCTATAGAATTTCAACTTCATACTTTTAAACTAGCAGCTGATTTAGGAACAGATCTTTCTGAGGCACAAAAAGAGAGGATCATGCAATTAAATTCATTGGATGAGATGAGACAGGCAACAATTGAACACAACATTCTGATACAACAACAAAGGGCACATTGGCATGATAAGTACATCAAGAAGAAACAGTTCAAAGTGGGAGACTAGGCTTTGTTATTTGATTCAAAATTCAAAAATTTCAAAGCTAAATGTACAAGTCATTGGCTTGGTCCATATGAGATTGCAGAGGTATATGACAATGGCTCAGTCAAACTACAAACAATAAATGATGAGGCAAGCTCATTCATAGTCAATGGACATAGGCTAAAGCTCTACAATAGGCCTATCAACAAGGAAGACTTTCTGCAGCAGATATCTCAACAGAATGAGATGGAAGTTTTGGACAAACACAATCATGTGTCTCCTTCACATTCCTCATAAAAAAAAAAATATATATATATATATATATATATATATATATATATATATATATATATATAAGGGAGTTTAGTTGTGAAAACCCAGGCAACTGGCACAATATAAACTTGAATTTTCATTGGAAAACCAAGTCAAATTGGCCAATCAAAATTCTCCAAAAACATTTTTTATTACCTTCTAGTTTCATTTACAGCTTAAATTTGTACATAGCAGTTTTTGAAAAGTTTTTATCTCAAAGACTTGAGGACAAGTCAATAAATAAGGCTGAGACCAATAAATAAGGATAAGGTATGAATTTCTGAAGATTCTTTGAAGACGTTTCAAGCCTTCTACAGATGGCAGCATTCATTTCAAAGAGAAATGCATCCAGCAAAGGGACCTGGGAAAGAATATCAACTTCATCCAGCAGAGGGACCTGAGAAAGAATATCAACAGAGGGACCTAAGAAATAATATCAACTTCATCCTTTAGAAGGACCTAAGGAGGATACTAAGCAAAATAAATACAAGAAGAACTTTATCAAATTTGAGGAATTACAGCAACATTCCATCCAGCTTCAATCAGGCAAACACAATGAGCAAACAAGTTAGTATACATTTTTCTTTCTAATGCTTTAAAAATTTGGAAAATTCTTCATAAGCTAAAGCAATGATAAAAATCCTATCTTTCCCTTCCCCTACATCATCTTTTCATCACTCCATTTCATATACCCTCAAAAGCATCAAAAATGGCACTCAAAGAAGCCAATTTTGGTCTCTAAGGGAGCTATAAGGAAAGGATCAGGTTTTCAAATTCAAACAACAAGAGCATGGTCAGTAAAGAGGTTCTTTTTGTAAATTTTGTATGGTTTTTAATCTAAAAATATTTACACACATTTTTCAAAACAAGTTATCAAATTGATTCTACAAACACATTGTTTTGACCTATAAAATCTATGTTTTATGAAGACATAAGTTGCATACACATATGGAGACAGAAGTTGTTGTTTGCACACAGACTAAATTGTTGTTTGCATAATGAAAGGTTGTTTGCATACATATTGAAGAAGGGGTCATAAGGCGAATGCTTTAAGCATGATAAGTGGATGGTTACTCAAAGGGGAGTTATAAGTCAAATGAACACATTTAAAAAAAAAAAACCATTTCCTATGATGATTGCAAGGAAAGAGTGGAATTTCATAAAGGTATAATGAAAGAAAAGAGGCACCTTAAACTATGATCGACTAACTTAAAGGCTATACAAATGCATTTTTAAACATAATACCCTTGTTAAAGTTTCCCCCCACAACGTTTTTTTTTTCTCTCTTCCTAAAAGTGTTGTGGCTTAAACTCTTTCCATATGTTGTTGTCTCACTTGGATGCTCCCTAGATTCGAACTGCTGACGCATTCCTGTGTATACTTTACCTCCATGCTCCAACACATTCCTTATCCTCATGATAACACATTTTTCTTCAATCCAGCGCCATACCAAACCAAGAATCCCTACGTTCTAGAAAATGGTTCCCTCCTACACCTTCCCAGCCCGAAATTTCTGATAAACATACAATATTCTCGCCTTGCAGAAGAAAACGTGGCAGTTGAAAGAGAATGTGTGGAGAGTAAAGGCAAAGAGAACGTGTTCAAGAAGGAGTCATCCAAGGAAAGGTAAGCTCGAAATCAATAATTGTTAAGCTAAGTGAAAAATTTGACTTCTTGAGGAACGTTTTGAGAACAGAAACAATTTATTTCTAGCAGAGGTTGATTGTAAGAAGAAAAATAGAGCTGGGTTTCAACAAGAAGGCATAAGAGTTTTTTTTAATTGTGGATTGAATTACCGGGTATGCCCTTGCATTAAAACAAAAAATTATGATTGAAAACAGAGAGCAATTTAGAAATTAAAAAAAAAAAAAATGAGATTTTTCTTTGTTTTCATTTGAACAGAAAATTCTTGTTGAAAGAACATTCACAAAATTGAATTAAAACAAATTATGCAAGTTTGAAGAATAAATCAAAACAATTGATTGAAGAATATACAGGGTTGAATCTTTTGGACAAGGATAGACCTCCTTTTTGTATAAACAGTGAAATATTTTAGGGTCTTTCTCTTAAAAATTGAAAGAATGGTGTCTAGGTATGAACCAGAAAAGTTTGATCCATCAGAAATTCATAAGGACTACATACAAATTCTTGAGAAAAATCAGTGGATATATTTCTTTGAGAAGTTTGATGGATATTATGAGGAAGTTTCTTTAGAATTTTATCATTCATTTGATGGGGAAAGGGCCACTATTGGAAACCTCACTATTAGAATCTCTAAAGATATAATTTCATAGGTCATTGGATTACCTCAAACAGGAGAAAGATATTTCAAAACTAAGCACATTAAAGATAAATCATGGGCATCTTTTGTTTCCATATCTAGGGTGGCAGGAGTCAATTGGAAGAAGGGAATTCCTAGGAGTTGGTTGATTCATCCTTGGGATGAATTACCCTATCTCATCCAGAAGTTTATAACTTGTGAAGGAAGATTTAGCATTATCTACCTATATCACATCAAGCTACTACAACACTTAAAAAGTGACTGTGAAATTAGCATGCCCTACTTTCTACTGCAAATCCTTTCTAATATGGATAAGGTTGTCCAAAAACAAGGGAGGAATACAGAAAAGAGTCTATACCATTGTGGTTTCATTAAAATGATCATCATACATGAGCTACAGAAACAGAACTTGACCTGGCAGCAGTTTATCATTAGAAATGGTTTTGAAACAGTGGAAGAGGAAGTAAAAGAGGAACAAATATTGGTTGTGACCGATGATGAGGAAGAAATTCAAAACCCCAAGGCAACAAGCTCAAAAAAGCCTATGGGGAGGAGAAGAACAAGAAGCATGGTGAAAAGGGAGAAAGAATTTGAGGAAAAAGATAAGATTTTCACCACATATGAAAGGAAATCAAGAAAGCGCCAACAAGTTCAAAAAGGACAAATAAAATAAAGTGATGATGAAGCACAACAAGCACAGTATGCACATATTCAGACTTTGGAGAAACAAAAAGAGGCACAATCATTAGAAAATGATGATTTTGAAGGACAAGAAACTTCTACATATGAGCAAATGAGAAAAGATGTGAAACAATTAATTGACGATATGAAAGATGAAACTCAACCTCCACAAACAGTAGAACAAATAGAAGAAATGGCTGGTAGGTCCACATCGGAACTTGATAAGAAAAGCAAGAAAATAAAGAAAATGAAGAAAAAGATCAAGGAAATTGAAGTCCTGGAAAGGTACATAAAAACAAAGAACGAAATGTTAAGGACTCAAAGCCATAGAACATAGGAAGAGAATGAAACCTTGAAGAAAAAGAATAAGAAGCTTCAAAAGAAAAACAAACTAATCTCCAAACATGCCTACAAATGGTTTCAGTAGAAGAAGGCATACAAAGAAAAATATCAAAGACTGAAAGTTCTTCATACAGCTCAGGTTAATGTGGATACATTGTTTCAGGCAGTAGAGGTGGCAAAAAKCCACTGACAAAGGTTCAAGAACATCTTGTTTTTGTGCATGAGGACATGCAAAGTCTTCCTCTTGGGGGAGATGTTGAGTACATTTTTATGCTTCCTTTCACTCCATAAACTATACTTTTGCCTCCAAAACCATCCATTTTGCCTTCATATTATTCCATATTTTCCATAAAATATCTTATGAAAGGTACATTAATCATTACTTAGCTTAAGAATTGAATTTTTGAATTTTTGGCATTAAAATTAAAAATTTATCAGAAATTACAGGATTTGACTAAATCTCATAATTGCGCCTAGGTTCATGTACTTGCAGGATAGCTAGGAAAAATCTAAGACATGGTTCATGATCCCTGATGTAAAGGGATGGATGATTACCTATCATCTTAGATATATGAGATTTCCAAGTGTCTTGTCAACGCTTGTCAAATAGGACCACTTCAGCAGAAAATACCCTGTTTTAGCATAAAATCATGGACAGTTTTAGATTTTCTTGGGATTTGTTCATATTTTATGGATCTGAAGGGGGTATTCGACCTTCCTATCATATTTTATGGATCTGATCATGATCTTTAGGAGGTTTCTTAGCATTATTAGTTTCAAAACTCTTGTATAAATACTCCAAGACATAGACTAGTATGATAACCCTGATGGAATGAAGAAAACTTTGAACTTGCAATATTGAGATCAGTTTTGTGTTTTGTTCTTGATGATATCTATGAGATGATTATGTGAATGCTGCTGGAAACACTTTCTTAGCTGAAGCAACTCAAGTGTACAAGTGAAGCATTGGAGGGCCCCCTTTGCCAAACTAGTACACTCTTCCTTTATGTTCTTTTCAAGTAATCTTTGATATATGTTTTAGATCAGATCTTGTTGTAGATGAGTTTTATTTATATCTTTGTTGTAGTTAGATGAATTCAATAGTTAAGTAATATGCTTAATGTTTCAAAGCTTTACTCATGTTGTGAATGATTTCTTGAATAAGAATTCAAAGTGTAGTTTGTTTTCAAGCATTAGGATGATCATGAATGCTTTTTGAGTTATTTACGCTTTCAGTACTTTTGATTTAACAAGAATTGGTGATGATTGCTAATGAATGAAAGAAAACAATGAATGCATCTCTTGAATAGGAGTTTTGTCTTTCTAGCATTGATAAGCCTCTGAGCTAGTTTTTGAATATCTCTCTGAATGTTTATTTTTGATCAAATGCTCTTTAGGAAACATTTGTTGATTAATGTCATGAGATCTATGAATAGGAATTTTGAATAGAAGCTTAGCATATCCTCCATATTCATCTCTTAGAATAGGTTTTGGTTTATTTGTTTAAAAATAAACTAAGTTATCTCCAAATCCATATATTTTGGATGTGCCTCTAAGTCTTACAAACACCAGATTGACAATCAAATGCACTCTAATTTACATCAGTAGGTTGGAGCCTAATAGGGTGTACTGGAAGAAGATTGTTTCCTATCATTGTGATCCCTCCTTATTGCTAGTAGCCTGGCAGCTCCAATGATATGACACATAGGAGGCATCAAATCACATGGAATCTCCCTCCAACTCTCCAAGAGCATAGGATCTTCCTTGATGTCTTGCATCAGGGCAAGGCAGACTCCCACCTCAGTCCAAAGTGCAGATATTTGGTCACCCAAATCCAACCTGAATATGGTATCATTCCTATGACGCATGTTGTCGGGTATATGCACCTGAGGACCCTGACCCACCACGGCCTCATGCATCATATCCTCATTGTCATTTGTTAGGGGAGGAGGCATGTCCCCAATGAAAGTGACAATATCTTCAAAAATATAGTACAGAACAATAATTACAGAGTTAATTCATTAAACAATTTAATAAAACAAGTTAAAGAACGTGTTAGAATTAATTTTATTCTAATTTAGTAAGACAATAAAATGAAACTATTTTAATTTAAACAAAAAACTAATATTACCTCTATCATCTGGTGGCTCATCTGGTGTGAAGAGGATGTTCAGACATCCTTGCCAATACAAACCCACATAAGGACATGGAACCATGATTAACATGTGATTTGTCGCACTGCCTAGTAGCCCTAGTACATCTGGTGCAATCCTGAATGGAAAATCCAGTTGGCCCCTCTTGGGCATCATCTCCCCCCACATGTGAATCTACACATGATTCCTCGGCCTGGTATGCTAATGGAAAAAATTAAACCTCATCTCTGGAAACCTCTCAAAAAATAAGAAAAATAACTCTCAGGAAAATGGGAAGTTCAACCTCCCACGTATCATAGCCTGACATTTTTCAAGTGTTATACAAAACTATTGCAAAAAAATTGCAAACCATATGATACATTGTGGCTGTTGTACCAATGAATCAACATAATACAAAACAGGGAAGTTAATGTGTCTCCCTTCACTGGTAAATTAGGTTATGGTAGTCACTAAGAGTGAGAGGCACCTAACCTCCTATGCACCAAAATAGGTGATTTTCACTATCCACCAGACACCTAAAAATCAGCTGGGGATAGTACCTCAACCCCAATATATCGCTGAGAGTACATGAGATGAATCTAAGAGGAAACACCTACTGGGACATCTGGGAACTGGGGAAAATCCTCCCCTCTCCTGGATATCCCAGTGATAAAGTAAAATTCCTCCTTAGTGGGATGGTACCACTGATCCCGAACCACACAAAAAGTCTGTCGATGGACATCCCATCGACGAATCAGATGCACCAACAACCCAGAGTGCCCCTTAATGGATGTAGCCTCCTCATAGTACTTAAGGATGATTACATCCATCAAGAGAACATGAGTCGCTGCAGTAATAGGGCCAGGGTACAAATCCCTCTCCCTCTCCCTCACCTTCCATTCTCGTACAACATTTTACAGGTCCACCCTCTTCTTTTGTTATTACTTCTCCTCTCTCCGCTCACATCTCTTCATGATAAAAATATGAAATACATCAGCCTCACTCATACATAATACATAAAAAAAAATCTAATGAATGGTAAATTTATCTATAAATACGGAAAAACAATTTCCTTCAAAAAATAAGTTACTTGCATTAACAGTGCGCCCAAAAAATAGTCACGCACCATCGGCGGTGCACATATAGATATTGTGAGCACCGTGACTAGTGCATCATTGTAAAGTAAATGCACCGAACAAAATATGTCCTACTGTGTTATGTGGTGCATTGGAAAATGGTACCGCATTGGGGCGCTACACTACAACACATACTCCCGAGTGCATTACATTTATCCTACACACCACTTAAACCAAAAAACAAATTAAAATATTAACACATGTAAACAATTATTTAAAAATTATCAAAAAAAGAAGTGTGTATATGTTCACTACACGCATCGATGTGTCTAACTAACACAGATGCACTGCCACATAAAATTTTCCAAATTTTTGAGGACAAAACTTTTTTGATGCGTTCTAGTCATTACTATCGCACCGCGTACGATGCCACCAAAAAATTTACTAGGTGCACCTCAACACAATGTTACATTTCTCGGTGGTGAATTTGATGAACATGAATGCCCCGGTGTGCATGTTTACCAATGCACTCCATAAAAATATATTTGATAAGGGTGGTGTGCCATGTATTTTAACACCCAGGTGTGTTATATGTACTTTGATGGACCGCCCCACCAATTATATGACTTTCTTTGGTGCGTCGTTAAATGGATGCACTGGTGAATTTATGTTTACCAACACACCATCGAGAAAGGTAACAAGGTACGCGATGTTCCCTGTAAATTTACAGGTTGCACTATAGGTGGTGCGAACCAAGAGCCTCGAACGCATCGTGCAGTTTTTTTTGTTTTTTTTTTTACACTTAAAATTTCACTCAATTTTAAATTTTAATACGGTGAAAGATTAGGTTATGAAGAAAAAAGGACATTACCTGGACATTTTATCGTCGAGGAGGCATGGTTGCGACGTACTCAAAAAACTAATTTTTCCCATCGTTTGGAAAAATTTGAAATTCATGCACTAAGAAATAGATGAAAGGAAGGTAACCAAGGAAAGCACCGATGGAAGGGCGCTTCATATAGGCAAAGGTTGCACCAATGCTTTTGAACTCTACAGCACTGAAAATGGTAAATAATATTTTTACCATGGGTAATTTTTTTAATAAAACCCTATTCCAGTGCACCCGATGCACAATCACACCGGGACATACATGTTTAATGAGTGCACTAGTTATATTTAAAAAAAAAAAACATCCCTATCACAGTGCATGTGTTTTGGGGCAAGTGTGTGCATCGGTGCGTATACTACTACATAGCGCACTGTCATACATTTTTTGAAAAATTACAATAGTGAGAAAAAAATTGTTTAAGCATGACATGGTGTGGTATATTAATAGACACCCCGGTGCGATTAGTTTTACATAGTGCACCGTCTAAATTTGGAAATTAACCCTAACATGGTACTCCATATTGGAGCACTAGTGTGCACCCGTGCACATGATACAATGGAGTGCACCGAAATATATTTTTTGACACAATCTTACATTAGTCTGTAAATGTTTTTTATTTAACCATATAACATTGTGCTCTACTAATAGCGCATCAGTGCTTCCAGTGTTACGTTTCACACCGTAGCTTTTTAAAAGAACATTATTACGATGCATCATTATTTCTCAGTGCCTCCTTATTTCCATAGCGCACGAGATAATATTTTTATTTATTTGAAATAACCCTTCTATTGTGCGCTACTTTTGATGGCATCGTTGTGCCTCTTGTAGAAAATTCACCAGTGTGTTATGTACTTATAAAAGCACCGGTGTAAAAACATCCACTAAAACCTCTGCCTGCTCACCTCTGCTAGTATCATCTGCTATAAATGGATTTTTGAGATATTATTATAGGGGCATCTGCAAAAACCATTGTTGGAGGGTATTTTCCTTGTAGTGGAGTGAAGAAGGGGGAAAGAGAAGGGGGAGAGGGAGAAAAGGGATGGAGTGAGACAGAGGGAGGGGGGAGGGGATTGAGAGAGTGTGAGAGAGTGAGGGAGGATAATTGAGAGAGATGGAGAGAGAGAGAGAGAGAGAGAGAGAGAGGGGGTCGGAGAGGGAAGAATGTGGAGAGAAGATGGAGAGAGTGAGTGTGGTAGAGAGACAAATAGGGAGAGAGAAGGGGGGAATAATGGGGAAGAGAGAGGGGGAAGATGGAGATAAGAAGAGAATGGAAGAGGGGGTAGAGAGAAAAGGACAGGGAGAGAGAGGGAGAGAGCATTTGGAGAGAGACCCTTGGTATGCTCTAATACCATGTTGATATTCATACTCTACTCAACACCAACAAATTATCTCAAATAAATATCTTTATCTACTAAAAGAACAACTAAGTAATCAACTAAACATGCTCAAATGACAAGAAACACATTTATCCAATCTATCCAAGATAAAGGATGCAAATTTTAACTAGATCTATTTTAATCTACTCAAAGAGATACTAAACTTCCATAAGGAAGACATAATCATTGATCAAACAAGCATTTAAAGGGGGAAAGAATATTGATCTATATTAATCAAAAGTAGATAGCATTACATCAAGTTTACCATAATTCTTGAGAAATGCAATCCTCTCTAGAGCCCTTGGCTCCAATTACTCCTTGGCCCTCTCTCAAGTTAAGGTTGAATTTCAAGAAAGTGGATTGATTATGAAGCTCCTTTGTCTTATAGTAGCATAACACTACCCTTAGTTATGTCCCCTTCTACCATAGAGTGCCTTTATTTTTATAGAGTTATGGAAGGATATTACTAGGCCTCCATAATTGATCCATAACTCTAAGTGACTTGGAGTTCTTGAGTGGTATTATTTTGCATCTCATCTATTCACGATTTCCTTAAATGTATCAAAGATACCCAACTAGAATCACCGAATATTTTCCTTGAGCATATCAAAATTCCATTGGATTGGGGTGTCGAGGGTTGAATATTGGTATCTAGAACCACGTCACGTGTTGCTAGGTATGTGAAGTGAGACACCCCTAATAAAGGCTTAATTATTAGGAAAAATGGTTGTGTTTCTTTAGCATGTCTTCCTATGAGTTTCAAGGTGACAAATATAGTTGTAACATATGCCTCCTAATGTGGGAGGTTAGAAGAGGAACTGATGGTTGAAACACATTATGAATGTTGTAAAATTGTGGACCTGAGAGAGGTCAAGGAGTGAGTTGAAGAACAAGGATCTAGTGAGTACCTGCAATCAATTGTCAACCATATGTATGCATATATCATCCTTGAGTCAAGAATACATATGCTCGGTTTAAGATAGACAAAGTATGGCCACCAAAAAATACATTGCGGATCCATGACATGAAATGAAATAGCATGGCCACGAAAAATACATGGTGGATCCACGTCAAAAAAAATCATAGTGACAAGTAGATACAATGTGGATCTATGTCACAGTATATATAAAACATTTAAGTGGTGTACTATGTTGCAACTCAGGAGAGGTGTCCTATATCAGTGCAAGACCCTCGAACCCAAGGTTTTCATCCCAAACCTCGATGGTACAAATCATGTGAATAAATGAGTTTATGTCGAGCATGGTAGAAATCATCTGATTACCGATCATTGAGGTATACTATTAACAGACACGAGGGGACCCACCAATAATGAAAATGGGTCGCAAGGTATCTAGTAAAATATAACGAGTGTGAATAGATGAGTTGATGTCAAACACTTGTAGAATTGATCGATCAGGAATCAATGATGTAAACCCATTGTCAATTGTGAGGAAACTTGCCACTAATGAATGCAAGTTCCAAGCTACTAGTTAGTTTCTATATCCCTATCATAGATAATGTGTTGAAGTAGACAGGAATAGATCTGTTGAAGGAGGGCCTTAATGTATCCCCCATCAATTGACATGAAATAAAACATCAAAGGATGTGTTGAAGAGAGAGTATTACTAAGTAACATTGACATAAGCATGGGCAATATAGATGGTCAACAAGATAGTAGATGGTTGAATCATGGTTTCTTCCCTTGAACATATAGGCAAGACTCATGACTCAAAGAGAACCACTTGGTATAGTGCGACAATGCAAGAGGCATTGAATCACTCTCCATAATGACCAGGAGAGTAACCAATCGGAGGAGAATCAAGACTCAAACTAATGGTATGTCTCCTAGGAAAGTTATAACCCAACTACAAGACATTGATGCGAACATGTTCCATGTTCAAGGATGACATGACTAACAGCTGCCAATTTTTAAAAAAGATAGAATATTGTTCCCCCCTTTCTATTTTTTAATTTTTTTTTATCTCTTTCATAGTTTGATGAGTGTGAAAGAGAGATAAAAGTGTACTCAATAGTGTCTTTTTTGTTCAGCTTTTATGAGTTCGAAAAAGAGGTAAAAGGTTGCTTAGAAGTGTCTTTTTCGTATAGGTTTTACAAGCCCAAAAATCGATAAAAGTGTGCTCATATGGAGAGGATGAGTGACTGAATAGTATGCATCTATCTTCCAAGTTGATGGAATTAACCTAAGCAAAGCGAATGCAACAAAGTACTGGGAAAATGAGGTCCACTCATAGAAGATGTTTTCTCCAGAGATAATGGTTACAAAATGGTAGCAAGTTAAAGAAAAAGGAAAGACGTCAAGTTTGACTGCAATAACAGTAATTGGGATGAAAGCAAACAACAGCAGAATAGTAGGCACTGAGACATAAGTAGAAAGTGCATAGGAAACTATAAATTAGTTCAGAATTACAAGAACCCTCTTGGGACATGGCCATAATATAGATGAAGAAGATAAAATGAGGTTCAACTTCGAGACATAGAAGGTCTAAATGAGGGCTCCCGCACCTACAAGTAATTCTATTATGGGCACCAAATGGAAATCGGGGTGTTAATTAGGGTTCCCATGAAGGGTAGGCACTACCACCTAAGTTACGACATGAAATAAAGGATTCATTAATGTCGCAACCTAATGGGGTCGAACTTAAGGCTTTGTGATGGAAATATGGATGCTCCAAATGAAGGAAAGACCATGAGATCATTCCCCAGTGGAGTCACCAATTCTGATATGGAGGATTCCAGTGAGCGGAATAACCAAATCTCCCTTGAATCTACCCTTGATCCAAGACAGGTAGAGGGATAGACAACAATAATTTTACACCATAGATAAATCAAATTTATCCTATTATTCTATTATAATGAATGCAAAGTGCACCTCATTTATGAATGTTTTCCTTCCATGTCCTTGGATGATACATCTCTCAAGATCCTACTCTAGCTCTTTATCACCCTTTCACTTGCATACAAAAGACAAGAAACACCTTTCTTCAATATATCCAAACTAAAGGAAGCAAACTTGAACTAGATCTATTTTAATCTAATCAAGGAGAGACTAAACTTTCATAAGCAAGACATAATCATGTAAATTCTAACCTTATACAATGTCTACTGTAAACAGATATTCAGAAAAGAATAGAAAAGATACAATGGCAAATGCAAACATTACACAGAGATTTTTCACCTGGAAACCCAAACCGTGAAAACCAACATATATTATATTCATACATTGTGTTACATTGTTTACAATAGAATATACATATAGGAGCCAGTGGCATCAAAAACCCTAACCCAATGACCTGGATTAGTCCAAAAACCTAATTTCTTAATCGGAAATATAAAACCATCGGCAAAAAACCATGTGCCGAAAAACCACCTAAATAAAATGTGGTCCTGGAAATATGTCATCCCGGTAATATGTCGTCCTACAAATATGTCGTCCTGGTAATATGTCGTCCCAAAAATATGTCGTCCCGGTGCAAAGAATATAACACATACCCAACAAATCATTGATTAAACAAGCATTGAAAGGGGGAAACAATATTGATCTATATTAATCAAAAGTAGATAAGATTGCATCAATTTTACCATAATCCTTGAGTCTCGATGCAAGCCTCTATGGAACCCTTGGCTTCAACTCCTCCTTGGCCCTCTCTCAAGTTAAGGTTGACTTTCAACAAAGAAGATGGATGATTAATCTACTCTTTGTTCTAGCAGCATAACTTTACTCTTATTTCTATCCCCTTCTACCATAGAGTGACTTTCCTTTTATAGAGTGATGGAAGGAGATGACTAGTCCTCCATAACTGATCCATAACACTAAGTGACTTGGATTTCTTGAGTGGGATGAGTTGACATCTCATCTATTCCTAATTTCCTAGAACGTATCGAATATCCCCGACTAGAATTACTACAGATTTTCCTCGAGCATATCGATATTTTGTCGGATTGGGGTGTCGTAGGTTGAATACTGGTTCCTAGAGACACATCGCATGTTGCTAGGTATGTGAATCATGATGTCCCTCAAAACATATTAATTCTTGGGAAAAATGGTTGTGCCTCTTTAGCATGTCTTCCTCTAAGTTTCAAGGTGACAAATATAGTTGTAACACTATCATAACTCAATTGTCAACCAACAGTGAGGACAATGATCATTGGAATCTATCCATAAATGTGGGATACTGCATCACTATTATTCAAGGAAAACCACTCCACGTGAAATGACTCATTGTTGGTTCGTAAGGGGGTAGACTTTCAATCCTTCCATATGCCTCTAGATCTTGGGCCATTAACTTGTTTCCTTGCATCCAAGGAAAATGATCTCTTAGCCAATCAGAAGCAATTTTAGGTCTTACTCGAGGATCAAAAGATGATTTAAACCTAAATAGTATCAATAAGAAAATCAATGTCCCTTATGTTCATTGTTGAAGTTACATTCAATGGGGCCATGTGTTTTCTAATAACATTTAGCATTAATCTTATACATAAGAAAAATACTATCCCTAATTACAATTTAATTTCTTAACCAAAAAGATAAACTAATTTCATACTTAAATAATTTATAATTATAACCTATTGTTACATTGATACAAAATGTGCAAATATTGTATGGTAATGTTTGATGCCACATAATGTGTACCTTATCACAACGCTACCAAATATTGTATGGTAATGTTTGATGCCACATAATGTGTACCTTATCACAACGCTACATAATTTGCATTGTCATATGAATATGCTTTTGTCTATTTTCATTGAATGATAGTGTTACTAAAGGTACATTAATAAATAAGTTTTGTTTATTATTGGTTGACATTATAAGGAGATCGATTTATGTAATAGCTACAACTGTGATTGGATGATTGGCTTCACACATGATTGTAAAAGTTTTGTCATTGAAAAGTAATTCATCAATACAATTTATGCAACTATCATCACATAAATAACAAGAAGAAGATGTATAGTAGTTAATACTTACTAGGTAACAAATTTAAGAGCAGTGATTACGTTGTATGAAATTAATTGTTAACATTATTTTATTTACATTGTTTAAATATGGTAATTAACTTGTTAAACAATGAAAAAAATGTGACACTTATGGCCATAAGATTACGTTGTATGAAATTAATTTTTAACATTATTTTAAATACATTATTTAAATATGCTAATTAGCTTGTTAAACAATGAAAAAAATGTGATACTTATGGCCATCACATTATGTTGTATGAAATTAATTGTTAGAATTATTTTATTTACATTGTTTAAATATGTTAATTAGCTTGTTAAACAATGAAAAAAATGTGATACTTATGGCAATCAAATATAAACGAAAATAAATATTGACTTAACTCATAACACATCGAAGTTCTATGTGTTATGTGGGAACATATAATGATGTATTAATGAGGCATACTCTATGAGTTGTCTCATCACTTGGAAAATATATGAAACAACCTAGATCATCGCCTAAGAAATTCCATTCATTGTGAGTTATTTTTGTAGTACATAATAGCTTACTATTGCTTAGCACATTGTTAACATTCATATTACTATCTATCAACAAAATCAATACAATTGGTTATCATCTGACACGAGAGGCATTAACTTATATTGGTTATTTATGCGTGAGAAATGATTCTCCTCCTCCTATTCAATATCATGTTCACCACATGGTTAGTGATTGACGTGAGTATAATGGGAATCAAGTCTCTAAATTTGCATATGATAAGGTTACTTGGAATATCATATAGTTAAAATTATATGCTCTTCAACAATCCATATGCTTAACTTTTAAGTATTTTTTTTATGTGTAAAGTAATCGTTATGAAATGTTTTCTTTGTGGTGATGTGGATACATAATCCAACATTTAAAAGACTAACCAACAATAAGTGATAAATAGTGACAAGAGAGTCACTAACATGCAACAACATCAGAAATCCTATACACTTGTTTTCTTTGTGGTGATGTGGATACATAATCCAAAATTTAAAAGACTAACCAACAATAAATGATAAATAGTGACAAGAGAGTCACTAACCTGCAACTAACATTAGAAATCCTATACACTTGTGATCTTAGGGTTTTGTTTTTGTTATTGGCATAAGCATTAGTAGTTTTTGAGATTTAGTTTTATGAGACCCAAGCTTTGGGCTCGTTGAATTTAGTTCTATGTTCTATGTTAGTTCGAAGCATTATACCTTTCCCTCATTAAATCAATAAATTACATGGTCGATCAAGGCGATGAGGCTTGTAACATCCCCACTATAATCCCCATTTTAATTAATTCTTAAGTAGATATAATATGTGGCTATGGCCAATTAATTTAATATGTGGCTATGGCCAATTAATTTAATATGTGGCTATGGCCAAGCGATGTAATTTGTGAATTGTATTTCAATGTTTTAATAATAAATGTGACCACAACTGCTAAGGGGACATGGAAAAGAGGTGGGGGGTGAATTAATACACAAGAGAGGGGAGGGTCTAGGATAATGGCCAAAAGGGGTCCAAGGGGAAATTACCCATGAATATTAATCCAACCCATTATCCTAAAAAATTTATTTGTATATGAACCTTCTAATTTATGATTGAGTGTTCCCAACGCCAATAATTGAATACAAGTAAGAGGGTGGGTGTGATTGTTCACATCCCAAATTTATTTGGCACATGGGGGTTGAGTACAATCAACTTGGGGAAGAGTGTGAGTCAAGAAAGGCAAGCCAAAGGGAGGAAATTCGTATGGGATGGGATAGCAGTTTTAGTTAGTCAATTTTTGTGCATGAGGATCAAGTAAAGAGCAAGAAAGAGAGCTTGGATCTAGTACAACCATGGAAGTAAAATTCTAGAGCTCCCCGAAGCATACCTAGAGCATTTTGGAGATAGAAACTGAAGAACTAGGTTTTCATGCCTGAAGAGTGAACTCCTGAGTGAGTTGTACTAAAACAACAAGTGTTTTTTGTTGTTTGCTGTAGTTTTCCCAGCGGAAATTTCCCTTGAGTTCCCAGCTAAGAGATTCCTAATTACATGTTCTAGAGAGACCCCAATAAACGAATGAAACACTCAAAGGACTAATATTAGTGAAGGGGTACATTCCTTGGGTTGGGCAGGTCAAGAGGAAGAGAGATGTTGGAAAATCGGGATAAATGTAGGAAGATATTAGATGGTTGTGAGTTTTATGAGCTATGAGTGGGAAATGAGAGACCACCCTCTTTTGTGGATTACTAGCCTCAACTCGAGGGTGACTAGCTATTGATATTTGGAGCAGTTAGTCTATGGTTGGGTGGACTGTCCATCCCAAGAATTTGGTTGCAAAACCATTGTTAAAATATAATTGTTTAATCTTGTTGGTGTGTTATTTTTATGTGTATAATTGATGTACATGAACTCTGAGTATGAGTTTGATTAAATGTTGTTGCATTTGAGTTATTGGTTGCATTTCATGATCATTTTAGCATGTTGTAGATGCATCTAATAATGGTAACAATTAGCAATTAAATCTGGTTGTAATTCGTAGTTGTAAGCTACAGGAAATCAGTTAGCTATAAGAGAATTAATTAGTTGGTAGAAATTTCATTTTTATGAGTATTTCACACCGTAATGTCCCTTGGTTGGGTTGGGGGGCGTAACATTATCATATCAGAGTGCCTGGTTCAAACACCAGTCTTTTATGGACTCGAACCTATGTGAATTTGAGAAAAGTTTGTTGTTGCAAACTTGTCTATGATGAATTTGAGGAAAAATAGAGAGAAATTTGAGTGAAATCCCCAAATTCATGAGTAAGATCCAAGTTTGAATGACTTCAGATGGTTTAAGAAGGTTAATGGAGTAGAGAAGTAAATTTGCAAAGTTGAATGTGAATTGGAATGGTCGAAATTTAATTTTTAATGATTGTCTGTAGAGTTGCGGGCAGTTTGGCGAATCGATGGTAGAGATCTCTTTTGATATCGAGATCGACAATTAAGATTCGTCATGATAAATTTAAAAATTGCTAAGGTATTTCTCATTTGAAAGGTTGAGTGAATCGAAAACCATGATTAATTTATGGCATTTGGGAAATGGATCAAATTGGCGATCTGTATTCATTTCAGTCATTTTGAAAGGCAGATCCAATCAACGATCGAGATTCATTTTAGGGTTTTTTGAAATGGATTAGATCGAAGGCTTCGATTCGTCTGGGTTTTTGGTTGAAAATTGCTAAGTGTGGAATTTTCCAAGATAAATCGTCGGCGATCGATGGCTGGGTCAGCTGAAATGGAGAAGATTTTTGTTTAGCCATAAGACATCTATGAATGTTGATGGTCGGTGATCGGCATTGGCTAAATCTAACGAAGTATTTTTAATCGCCAAAAAAAAATTTCGATGTCCAATGGATCGGTGGTCGGGGGTTGGATAAATTTGGTGAAGTGTTACAAATCAATAAATAAAATTCCTCAATGGTCGATGAGTCAATGAACAGGCATCGCCTGATCCAGCGAAGTGTTCAGATCATCCAAGATAATCGGTCGATGGTCGATGGGGGGAAGGAGGGTGATGACATGTCATGCTACATCATCATCCATGTGTCATGCCACATCACCTAAGTTGACACCTCAGGATGGAATGTCATGACATGTTAGAACCCATGTGTCATGCCATGTTAGCAATAGCCACATCATCCAACAAAAGTGGCCGATGGTGACGTCGATTGATTTGGGGAAGTGCTTTCGACAGTCATCAGGGATCGTCGATCATCAATGGGTCGATGGTCGATCATTGGCCGAATCACTAAGGATTTCCATTCGCCAACAAATATAATTGATGACCTATGGTCAAACTGGCCAATTCAGATTTGTGTACAAATCGGTTGTCGGGGAATGGGTCGATGGCTAACAGTCGCATCAGTAAATAAGGGAAAGTGTGGTGCATGTCGAAGGAAGAACATCAGTCACCAATGGTCATTGTAGCGTGGATCAACAGCTCATATTCTACTCAATTTAAGATCAATGTTTCGTATTTAAAGGGTTGTTACAATAGTAAAATGGTCATTTTTATGTGAATTTTTGTGGTTTTTGAAGGTCATTAACTTATGAGGCATTTTTTAGACCCTAAACGACACTTTTATCTAATCAAAATCCATGAGAATAGAGTGTACCAAGGTACATTATGTCTTTGAATCTCAAATAAAAGAACTCGTAGAGAGATATCCAATGAGCTAAACGGTTCACAAAATGAAGCTTGTATGAGAAAGTTACACCAAAAGCAGTGAGGGTAAAATTTTTGCACCATTACTTCGAGAGGGCATAACTCCATGCTCAGAAGTCCGTTTGGGACACAAGATCAGTTGATGGAAATATTGTTTTCATTTTGTAAATTCAAAGGTGTCTGAATTCTTGCAGTTATCTTTGGTAGAACCTTGGCCCTCTTGCATCCACCTGAGATTAGTCGACCATTTTCAAAGGAATATTGTAAGTAATATCCCTCTGAAATTTTATTTCGATTTACCATTTTCACCAAGTGAGTGAGCTTGATGAATGCATACTTGTACAGACACCCTCTTATCACAACTTTCTCCTTGTCGAAGCATTATACCTTTCCCTCATTAACTCGATAAATTACTTGCTCGATCAAGGTGATGAGGCTTGTAACATCCCCACTATAATCCCCATTTTAATTAATTCTTAAGTAGATATAATATGTGGCTATGGCCAAGCAATTTAATATGTGGCTATGGCTAAGCGATGTAATTTGCGAATTGTATTTCAATGTTTTAACAATAAATGTGATCACAGCTGCTAAGGGGACATGGACAAGAGGTGGGGGATGAATTAATACACAAGAGTGTTGGGTATGTGTTATATTCTTTGCATGTGTGTGTGTGTGGGCGCGTCAAATACGACAACTGCGTCTGATTTGTAAATTAATCCTGGATTAAGGGATTAGGGTTTTGGTATCTACGGAATACCTAAAAACATTGTATATGTTGTATGGTGAATGGTGAAATTAGATATAATGAAAATAAGAAAGGTTTTCCCAGTTGACGGTTTCCGATATAAAATCTATGTGTAATATGTGTATGAGCCATAATCAATTTTTGTATTGCTTAAGAATCTATATGCATTGCTTTACTTCACAGGTTTAAAACTTACAAAGAGAGGGGAGGGTCTAGGATAATGGCCAAAAGGGGTCCAAGAGGAAATTACCCACGAATATTAATCCAACCCATTATCCTAAAAAAATTATTTGTATATGAACCTTCTAATTTATGATTAAGTGTTCCCAAAGCCAATAATTGAATACAAGTAAGAGGGTGGGTGTGATTGTTCACATCCCAAATTTATTGGGCACATAGGGGTTGAGTACAATCAACTTGGGGAAGAGTGTGAGTCAAGAAACGCAAGGCAAAGGGAGGAAATTCGTATGGGCTGGGATAGCAGTTTTAGTTAGTCAAGTTTTGTGCATGAGGAGCAAGTAAAGACCAAGAAAGAGAGCTTGGATCTAGTCCATCCATGGAGGGAAAAATTTAGAGCTCCTCGGAGCATACCTAGAGCATTTTGGAGCTGGAAACTAAAGAACCAAGTTTTCATGCCTCAAGAGTGAACTCTTGAGTGAGTTGTACTAAAACAACAAGTGTTTGTTGTTGTTTGCTGGTAGTTTTCCTAACGGAAAGTTCCCTTGAGTTCCCAGCTGAGAGATTACTAGTTACATGTTCCAGAGAGACCCCAATAAATAAATGGGACACTCAAAGGAATAATATTAGTGAAGGGGTACATTCCTTGGGTTGGGCAGGTCAAGAGGAAGAGAGATGTTGGAAAATCGGGATAGATGTAGGAAGATATTAGTGGGTTGTGAGTTTTATGAGCTATGAGTGGGAAATGAGAGACCACCCTCTTTTGTGGATTACTAGCCTCAGCTCGGGGGTGAATAGCTATTGATATTTGGAGCAGTTAGTCTATGGTTGGGTGGACCATCCATCCCAAGAAGTTGGTTGCAAAACTATTGTTAAAATATAACTGTTTAATCTTGTTGTTGTGTTATTTTTATGTGTATAATTGATGTGCATGAACTCTGAGTGTGAGTTTGATTAAATGTTGTTGCATTTAAGTTATTGGTTGCATTTCATGATCATTTTAGCATGTTGTAGATGCATCTAAATAATGGTAATAATTAGCAATTAAATCTGGTTGTAATTTGTAGTTGTAAGCTACAAGAAATCAGTTAGCTATAAGAGAATTAATTAGTTAGTAGAAATTTCATTTTTATGAGTATGTCACACCGTAATGTCCCTTGGTTGGGTTGGGGGACATAGCATTATCGTATCAGAGTGCCTGGTTCAAACACCAGTCTTTTATGGACTCGAACCTATGTGAATTTGAGAAAAGTTTGTTGTTGCAAACTTGTCTATGATGAATTTGAGGAAAAATAGAGAGAAATTTGAGTGAAATCCCCAAATTCGTGAGTAAGATCCAAGTTTGAATGACTTCAGATGGTTTAAGAAGGTTAATGGAGTAGAGAAGTAAATTTTCAAAGTTGAATTCGAATTGGAATGGTCGAAATTTGAGTTTTAACGACCTCATGTAGAGTTGCGGGCAGTTTGGTGAATCAATGGTAGAGATCTCTTTTGATATCGAGATCGACAATTAAGATTCGTCATGATAAATTTAAAAATTCATAAGGTATTTCTCATTTGAAAGGTTGAGTGAATCGAAAACCATGATTAATGTACGTCATTTGGGAAATGGATCAAATTGGTGATCTGTATTCATTTCAGTCATTTTGAAAGGTAGATCCAATCAACATCCAGGATTCATTTTAGGGTTTTTTGAAATGGATTAGATCGACAGCTTCGATTCGTCTAGGTTTTTGGTTGAAAATTTCTAAGTGTGGAATTTTCCAAGAGAAATCGTCGACGACTGATGGTTGGGTCAGCTGAAATGGAGAAGATTTTTGTTTAGCCAGAAGACATCTATGACCGTTGAAGGTCGACGATCGGCATTGGCTAAATCTAACGAAGTATTTTTAATCACCAAAAAAAAATTTCGATGGCCAATGGATCAGTGGTCGGGGGTTGGATAAATATGGTGAAGTGTTATTTTTAATCACCAATAAAATTCCTCGATGGTCGATGAGTCGATGAACGGGCATCTCATGATCCAGCGAAGTGTTTGGATCATCCAAGATAATCGGTCGATGGTCGATGGGGGGAAGGAAGGTGATGACATGTCATGCTACATCATCATCCATTTGTCATGCCACATCACCTAAGTTGACACCTTGGGATGGACTGTCATGGCCATGTCAAAACCCATGTGTCATGCCATGTTAGCAATAGCCACATCATCCAACAAAAGTGGTCGATGGTGAGGTCGATCGATTTGGGGAAGTTCTTTCGACAGTCATCGGGGATCGTCGATCATCAATGGGTCGATGGCCGAGCATTAGTAGAATCACTGAGAATTTCCATTCGCCAACAAATATCGTCAATGACTGATGGTCGAACTGGCCAATTTAGGGTTGTGTACAAATCGATTGTCGAGGAATGGGTCGATGGCTGACAGTCGCATCAGCAAATCAGGGAAAGTGTGGTGCATGCCGAAGGAAGAACATCAGTCACCAATGGTCATTGTACCGTGGATCAATGGCTCATATTGTACTCAATTTAATATCAATGTTTCATATTTAAAGGGTTGTTACAATAGTAAAACAATCATTTTTATGTGAATTTTTGTGGTTTTTGAAGGTCATTAACTTATTAGGCATTTTTTAGACCCTAAACGATGCTTTTATCTAATCAAAATCCATGAAAATAGAGTGTACCAATGTACATTATGTCTTTGATTCTCAAATAAAAGAACTCATAGAGAGATATCCAATGAACTAAATGGTTCGCAAAACGAAGCTTGTATGAGAAAGTTACAAAGAAAACAGTGAGGGTAAAATTTTGGCACCAAAGTTACTTCTAGAGGGCATAACTCCATGCTCCGAAGTTCATTTGGGACACAGGATCAATTGATGGAAATATTGTTATCCATAGAAGCCAACGATGGAGTCATATTTTAGTTATGGGTACCTGAAAATGCACAAGAAGATAAATAAGACACTTGTAGCATGCAGGGATAAATTTGGTAAAACAACCTAAACTTCTCTCGACCATAACTTTCAGCTCGAAGCTTGGATTTAAGAAAACAAATAGTCGATGGAAAGGTATTTATGATTAGAATAAATTTTTCAACCCATAATTTTTAATTGGGTAATACATTTTCTCATAAATTAATAAATAGATTTATGTAGTAGTAAAAGAGTGGAAATTGCAGCATGTAAATGTTGTAAATTTTCGCTCAAAACTCAGTTTGAGGCATGAGTACATCCATTGGAAATATGTTTTAGAGAGGAATGCATATAAGTAATAAAAAAATTTATTTAGTGCTTTACTTCCTCCATAAAGCGATGAATAAATAACATGTATTCTAATGGAGGAAATGTTTTATGCCATCCATGTTCTAACAGTAATTATTACATGCACATTTCTTGTAGAATTAGAGGTACAAGAAGGAAACTTTGGTTCTTATATGAAGAATGGAGTTATGGAAGATGCTCAAGGATATTACATCCATGAGGAAGAGTTCATACGTCTAGATTTCAGCGTGGAGAATGTTGAGACAGATTCAAATGGAAGAAGAGATAGGCACGAGCATGTCACTATGAGAAGCCTACATGGGGAACTTCATAGCTATAGATTTGATAATGAAATCATTATGAAGGCTTAGGAAGAGATACTTCAAAGATTAAATATTTTTCATAATAAATTCAACAAGAAATCAGGCACCAAGAAAGTAACTAGTGCTAGACTAGTGTCAACATCAAGATCCCATAGCAAAAGGGACGATCATGGAAATGATAGGAAATCAAGAAGCATGAGTAGGAGACATCATTCTCCAAGGAAATACACTAGAATAACTCATGCAAGTTCAGTGCTAGGGAGCATCCCAAGTGTGTCTCATGTTCAAAGGAAAAGGAGAAGACATGAGGCATACATCTTGCAAGGTGAGCTCAGGAATATCAAGCCACCAACTTTCAATGGTGAGCACATGAAAGGAGAATAAGTTGATTCATGGCTATTGGAAATGAATACATATTTACAGCTACATGATCACCCCTCATGGATTGAAGATAGAATTTCCACCTACCACTTGCAAGGAAAGGAAACCATGTGGTGGGATCAGCTTAATCAATCCAAGAACCTTGATGAGAAGAGAATCTCATGGAGGCAGTTCAAAGGATATTTCCAAGAGAAATATTTTTCCGAGAATTACTACGAAATAAAGATAAAGAAGTTCTTTGAACTCAAGTTGTGAACCATGAAAATAGAGGAATATGAGAAGGGGTTCTTTGAATTGTTGAATTATGTTGACTTCATCAAGGATGAGAAGGTAAAATTTCAAAGGTTTCTAAGTGGGTTACCCTCCTTCTATAGTGACAAGATACAATGTGATAACCCCAAGACTTTGGAGGAGACCATAAGGAGAGAAAGGCATATTTATGAGCAGAGAAAAGGAAGTCTAGTGTTCCAAAAGGATTGGAATGACAAGATGAAAGGGAAAAAGGATCAAAGAAAGAAAGGTTTTAAGCCACCTTTTCTCAAGAGAAACATCCAAGAAAATCAGCAAGGTTAGACAACCCAAAATGAGCACAAGACTGAAGATTCATTTGGAAAGGGGCCAAGGAAGCAGCCTGTTCAATATTGGGGATGTGAGGGAAATCACTAATATATGGATTTCCCTCATAAAGGGGAAATAATGAGGACTTTACACAACATTCAAGAGGCTGAAATAGTGGAATACATGGGAGGAATCATGCAAACGATTTATGCATCCTTGGAAAACAAACAGGAAGAATATCAATCCCCCATGATCAAAGTGGAAGGTAATATTGACAACCATCCCATAGCAATTTTGATTGATTATGGAGCTAGTCATAGTTACATAAATGCTAACATTGTTGAATGAATTCACTTGCAAAGGAGTAAGCATAAGAAATTTTGGTTATTTCAATTAGCCACGGGAGTTAGAGAAAGATCAATGAGTTGGTTAAATATTTTCAAATAGACGTGAATGGACACAACACAAAGGTGGATGTAAACATCATACCATTGGATTCATACTATTGCCTAATCGGTATGGATTGGTTGGAAAAACACCATGATGTCCTAGAATATTACAACAAGACAATCATATGTATTGATGAATAAGGGAAGCAAGGAAATATTCAATACATTCCAAAATTTGTAGTTGTTAGAGAGATTCCAGCTATGCAATTGAAGAAGATTTTTAGGAAGGTATGTTAGATTTTTGAAGCCCATATGGAAGAGGCATCCAAAGAAAAAGTGGTAGGAATTGAAGACCATTCGGTCTTAATGGATTTTGAAGATGTTTTTAAAGAAATTCCAAGACTTCCACCAAAGAGAGACATTGATTTCTCTATTCATTTGATGCTAGGAGCTTCCCTGGTGTCCAAGACACCTTACAGAATGGGCACACCATAATTGAAAGAGTTGCAGATGAAACTTGAAGAGATTTTAAAGAAGGGGTATACATGCCCAAATGTGTCACCTTGAATCCCCAGTTCTTTTGTGAAGAAGAAATATGGAACCTTAAGGTTGTGTATTGATTTCAGGCAGTAGAATAAGGTCACAATTAAGAACAAATATCCTTTTCCAAGAATTGATGATTTGTTTGATCAGCTGAAAGGTGCAAGAATCTTTTCCAAGATTGAGTTGATATCTAGCTATCATCAAGTGAAGATTAAGGAAGGATGCATTAGCAAAACATAATCAGGACAAGATATGGGCATTATGAATTCATGGTAGTGCCATTTGGACTATCAAATTCCCCAAAAATATTTATGTGTTTGATGAATGGAGTGTTCAGGGAGTATCTGGACAAGTTTTTAATTTTGTTCCTAGATAATATACTCATCTATTCTAAGTTGGAAGAGGAACATGAGTAGCATTTAAGAATGGTGTTGTGAGTTTTAAGAGATCATAAATTGTATGCTAAGCTAAGTGCATCCTTTATCAAAAGAAGATCCACTAATGTAGGGAATATTATTTCAGCAGAAGGGATAGCACTGGATATTGAGAAGATAGAGGCCATTAGAGGATGGACAATGCCAAAGAATGTGACATAGGTCATACCATTCATGGGTATTTCTAGTTATTACCGAAGATTCATAAAAGAATTATCAAATATTGCAAGTCCAATCAATTCTTTGCAAAAGACAAGATTGAAATTTGAATGGACTTCCAAGTGTGAAGAAAGCTTTCAACAGTTGAAGTAAATATTGACAAGTGCACCAATATTGACGATTGAAAATCTGGATGAATATTTTTTTTTGTGAACTATGCATGCAAGGAAGGGCTCAGTCAAGTTCTTAGTCAAAAGGATCATGTGGTATGATATGAATCTAGAAAATTAAAAGAGCATGAAAAAAATTATGCTACCCATGATCTAGAGTTAGTAGCGATGGTACATGCATTAAAAATGTGGAGACATTACCTCATGGGGAATAAATTCAACCTATGGACAGACCATTTTAGTTTGAAGCATTTGTTTGGATAGCCAACACTAAATGCTAGACAAACTAGATGGTTGGAATTTATGAGTGAATATGAATTTGAAATTAAGAATATAAAGGGAAAGGAAAATCAAGTGGTCGATGCACTCAACAAGAAAGATCATGAAGTGCATGTTGCAGACATTAGCATGTATAGGATTGATCTGAAATATCAAATTATTTGAGCAACAAATTCATATCAGCATTATCTAAAAATAAAGAGATATTACAGCAAGTTAATTTTTAGCGGCAATTTAATTCTTATGAGCTAAAAGAAGATGGAGTTCTCATGTACAAAGGAAAAGTATATGTGCCAAATTCCAATGAGATGAAAAATGTAGTTCTTAAGGAAATGCATAATGTGTCATATGTCAGCCACCCAGAATATCAGAAGACAAATGCAGTTGAAAGAAGCCAATACTTTTAGCCAGGATTAAAAAATGAAGTAGCTAATTACATAGGCAGATGTCTAGAATGCCAAAAAGTGAAGACTAACCATAGACATCCAACAGGTTTTCTACAACCATTTCCCATTCTAGAATGGAAGTGGGAAGTTTTCACAACTGATTTCATTACTAAGTTGCCCAAAACAGTGAAGCAGCATGATCCTATAATGGTGGTAGTGGATAAATTGACTAAGGAATCGCATTTTATTCCAATAATGACTAAACATAAGGAAGAAAATATTACAGAAATATATATGAAAGAAGTTTTCAAGATACATGGGGTACCTAAGGAAATAGTTTCATACAGAGATCCAAAGTTTAGTTCGAATTTTTGGCAGGGTTTGTCCAAAGGATTTGGGACAAATTTAAATCTCGGTGCAGCGTGTCATCCAATGCCAAATGGGAAAATAGAGAGGACTAATAAGATAATTGAGAACATGTTTAAAATGTATGTGATGGATCAGCCATCAAAGTGAGAAGATTATATTCATTTAGTCGAACTTGCATACAATAATGGGTATCAGGTCTCATTGAAAAAAAGTCTATTTGAAGCATTGTATGTCATAAAATGTAACACACCAGAGACTTGGAATAATCCAGCATATAGAGAAGTTGTTGGGCCAGATTTTTTGAAGGAAATGGAAGAGCAAATGGAAAAGATAAAACCAAATTTAAAGGTTTCCCAGGATAGGAAGAAAATCTATGCAGAAAGGAACAAAGTATTTAGATATTTTAAAGTGGGCGAACATGTGTTTTTAAAAGTGAAGGAAAAGAGAAGTTTTTTAAGATTAGGAAGTTGCCCAAAGTTGGAAGCGAGATATTGTGGGACTTTTAAAATATTAGAAAAGATAGGGCCAGTCGCATAAATGCTAGAATTTTTTGTTTCCATGAGAGTGCATATTGTATTTCATGTATCGTTATTAAAGAAATATGTTCCTGACCATAACCACATAATTGATTGGAATTTGATCCAAGTGCAGCTTGAAGGGGATTTTCAGGTGGAACCAGTACACATCTTAGGCCATAAAGTCAAAGTGATTAGGAACAAATCCATAGGGCTAGTAAAGATTCAATGGACCTGTTACAATCATGTAGATGCTACACGGGAGCATAAATAAAACATGTGGGAGGAATACTTGCAAAGTTTTGAAAATTTTGAAGAAAATTGAATGCAAGACTCCATTTTGAGTAACTAGAGACTCAGAACTACATCTTAGAGTCCCAACAAACTGCGTCGGGGACCCTGATAAAAGAATGGCTCATTCCTTGTGTTACCTTTGATAAATGGATGGTATATCCCTTGGATTAAATCTAATAAATGGATGGTTCATTCCTTGGGTTGGTGAATTGAAAGGAACATGAGATTATGGTTGGAGTTATTGTTGGAGTTGTTAATTGCATAATTTTTATTTCTAAGTATTGTGATGTAAATTTGCATATATATGTATATCGACATAGAGTGAACCGAGAAAAGAGAACAATTGTAGGGTAGGGGGAATGTAACATCCCCACTATAATCCCCAGTTTAATTAATGATTATGTAGAGATAATATGTGGTTATGGCGAAGTGATGTAATATGTGAATTTTATTTAAATGTTTTAATAATAAAATGTGATACCAGCTGCTAAGGAGACATGGACAAGAGATGGGAGTAATCCACAAGAGAGGGGAGGGTCTAGGATAATGGCCAAAATGGGTCTAAGGGGGAATTACCCGTGAATATTAATCCAACCCATTATCCTAAAATTATTATTTGTATATGAACCTTCTATTTTATGATTGAGTGTTCCCAAATCCAATCATTGAAAACATGTAAGAGGGTGGGTGTGAGTGGTCACATCCCAAATTTATTGGGAACATTGGGGTTGATTACAATCATCTTGGGGAAGAGTATGATTCAATAAAGGCAATCCAAAGGGAGGAAATTTGTATGGGTTGGGACAACAGTTTTAGTTAGCCAAGTTTTGTGCATGAGGAGCAAGTAAAGAGCAAGAAATAGAGCTTGGAACTGGTGCAACCAAGGAGGGAGAATTCTAGAGCTCCCTGGAGCATACCTGGAGCGTTTTGGAGATGGAAAATGGAGAACCAAGTTTTTGGGACTAAAGAGTGAACTCTTGAGTGAGTTTCACT
This sequence comes from Picea engelmannii, assembly GCA_009831015.1. NCBI lineage: Eukaryota > Viridiplantae > Streptophyta > Pinopsida > Pinales > Pinaceae > Picea > Picea engelmannii. Next base: position 283,381 of record ML779677.1, on the reverse strand, counting down.
AAAATTTAAATGTCTGTTGTTGTTTGTTGGTAGTCTTCCTAGGAGAAAGTTCCCTTGAGTTCCTAGCTGAGAGATTCTTGGTTACTTGTTCCAGAGAGACCCTGATAAACTAATGGGATGCCCAAATGACTAAGATCATTGAATGGGTACATTCCTTGGGTTGGGAAAGTCAAGAGGAAGAGAGCTGGTGGAAAATTGGAATAGTTGTAGGAAGATACTTGTGGGTTGTGAGTTTTATGAGTTGTGAGTGGACAGTGAGAGACCACCCTCTTTTTTGGATTACTAGCCTTAGCCCGGGGGTGATTGGATATTGATATTTGGAGCAGTCAGTGTACGATTAGGTGGAACACCCATCTTAAGCAGTTGGTTTCACAATTACTGTTAAAAGATAAGTGTTTAATCTTGTTGTTGTGTTATTTTTAGGTGTATAATTGTTGTGCATGAACTCTAAGTATGAGTTTGATTAAATGTTGTTGTGTTTGAGTTACTGGTTGCATTTCATGATCATTTTATCATGTTGTATATGCATCTAAATAATGGTAATAGTTAGCAATTAAATCTGGTTGTAATTCGTAGTTGTAAGCTATAGGAAATTAGTTAGCTATAAAAGAATTAATTAGTTAGCAAAAATTTCATTTTTATGAGTACTCTTCACCATAATGTCCCTCGATTGGGATGGGGGACATTACAAGGAGACCGTTGGTTGGGTTGGTAGGGAACGCTTTTAATTTTCTCTGAACCCATCGACCTGAATCTTAATTGCGGAGCAAATCTCGGGTCTAAACCTCGAGGAGAATGTTCAAGAGAAAAACTCCTTTGAAACAATTAATCAAGGAAATGAATGCAGACTATTTTGATTCTTTAGTTACATAGATAAACTCTTAGGCACACAAAAATATGATACAAATCCTAAATAGCATCTTAGTAAGATGAGGAAAAAAATAGGTATAATGTGTTGGAATACTAAGAGGAGGGGTGAATCAATATGAGCAATTTTTACCACTTCCAATCACAGTACATATAAACTTCAAATTTATCGGTAGTATATTTTTTATGATTTCATTCAATATATCATGAGCATATAACCATAATAAGTATCATCACATCAAATAATCACATGCACGGTCCACCATAATTTACATGGAAACCCAAATGGGAGAAAACCACATAATGCTTTCTTATATATCAAATATTACATGCATAGGAAGCACCAACTTCCAAATTCTCCATCACCAACTGGAAGTTTGCACCAACCCCATGATTTACAAACACCAACCTGAAGGAAGCACCAACTCCTTGAGTTCTCTGACACTAACCAGAAGGAGGCAATGACACCCTAATTTATAGGCACTGACCTAAAGGAATCTCCAACTCCCTAATTTCTCTAGCACCAACCAGAAGGAGGCTATGACACCCTTATTTATAGGCACCAACCTGAAGGAAGCTCCAACTCCTTAAGTTCTCTAGAACCAACTGGAAAGAGGCTAAAATCCCCTTTCCTTGCCCCATCCTACCGCCCTAAAACATAAGTGTAGACTCACTATCACTGCCACTACCACTAATAAGTCAACCAACCTATCACAGTCACATCAACCAACCTGTCACTGTGACTATCACATCAACTAACCTGTCAATGTCACTGCCACATCAACGTGTGACTAATATTTTCAAATCAACCTGTGACTACCATTTCCACATCAACCAACCTATCATTGTCACTGTCACATCAACTAACCTGTCACATAATCATGTGACTATTATTGTCACATCAACCTGTGACTACCACTTTCACATCAACCAATCACTATCAACATGTCACTGTCACTATCACAATCACCGTAACTGATATACCATCATCAACCAAATTCACTCACATGGATACCAAAACCATCACCATACCATGTACATCAACCATCAATCGGAACATGTACCATACCATGTACATCAAACCTCTAACCATATCATGCATAAACCATGTACCAAACATGTACCATATCATGCATCAACCATGTATTGAAACCTGTTCCATACCATGTACATCAACCATGTACCATCTCATGTATCAACCATGTACCAAACCAAGTACATCAATCATGTCCCATATCACGTACATCATAAGATATCATCAATGAAGTGCTTCAAGCACAACCAAGATATCCACAATACCAAGATACCAATATAGCCAAGTTGTGCTACTAATCAATGTACCATAACATCACTAAGGTCTACCCCAACATGTACCAACATCACCAATACATGCACCTCATACATGTACCAATAATATGTCTTTCACCATGCACCAAATATGTGCCTCAAATATATACCAAGGCCTCAACAAGGTACCAAAGGCATGACCATCACATCATCAACAAGTAGCCAAGATGTACCTCAAACCATGCACCTCAAGCATGTTCCAACATCCATAAATAATGTACCAAGAGATATCATCAAACATGTGCCATATCACTCATATACCATACAACAAACCATATGCCAAGTATCCAAGATGTGTCTCTAACAATGTATCATACCATCACCAAGGTGTACCATGCAAAATCACTACCATGACATGCCTCAAGCATGTACCATAAAAAAATAATCATAATCCTACAAACTAACACATAATCATACCTATGATATTGTAGCAACCTTGATACATAAGGTTACGAACCTGTATCTCTTCCTCAATTTCAGAAACAAGAGAATAGCATCTTCATCAAAATTTACCTCAGTCTCACGGGACTAGTTTTGGATTAGTCACAAAACCTAACTTTCAACAAACATAAATATGTACATGTAATGAATAAGGTATGAAATTTTAACCAAAGATACTCTAAGATATTTCTTCCATCTCCTCAAAATTTCAGGGTCTGAAACTTCTCTGAACAGAAGTTATAGCGAAAATGGAAAACCTTCTTGAATTTTATCTTATTCTGGAGAGCGAACTTGTATAGAATGCCCCGCACTCACTATTTCGTATCTGATTTTGAAACTTGCATACAAGATAATACATAATGTTATATTCCACTTGAATTTGTCTAATAGAATTTTGATCCTCAATGAAGAATTTATTATTGTTTTACCCAGAACACATGTTTGAGACTAGTTTCAGGACTGGCCAAAAACCCTATCTTCCATAGATTGTATCTCCAAAATTAAAACGACACAGAAGATGAAAGTTTTACCATAGGTACCTTGATATTCCTTCTCAACATTAACTAATTTTTTCTATCTTATTCATTCTATAAAAAAAAAAGTATAGAAAAAATGGTAAGATGACCTTTAAATAACATACCTTAGAACACATCATCACAAGACTTCATCCTCCCTTGGAATTTCTCCCTTCTTCACTTCATATTCCCTCTGAAATTCACCTCATATCTCCTCGGTTACCTCAGATAAGAATCATTTACTCACATAAAATATATTCAATAGAATGTGTGTGTGAATGTACTTATGAGTAACTTCTTTAGGTGTATATATACTTTTTCTAAGTAACCTCTCTCCTTAACTTTAGGGATTCTTTAAATTTCTTGTTCAACCACTTTACTCTTTCATAAAAGACTTAAAACCAATTAGGGGCTTCTTAACCCATATTCCAACCAATTAGAGGCTTCTTAACCCATCTTTGGGGCTTCCAACTTCATGACCTCATAACTCCTCAACCGTGAAGAAATACATGACGTTCCACCTACCATTGGAAATGGCATGATGAGTATTATCCATCTATGAGTGTGTTACATGCATTTACATTGTCCTTCATGTTCTTATTCCTAAAACAAAATTTGACTTCATGACCACACATATGGGTTTCTTGTAGACTTCTTCAAAGTGTCTTCATGTGAGGGCCATGCTTAGAGCTACACCATAAGGGGACCACTTTGGAGACCTCCAAATACACCCATCACATCTATTGACATCAATGACAACCAATTCTTGTTGAAATCAATGACAAAAAATTCTCCAACAACATCAATAACAACCAATTGTCCAACAATCTCCCCCTTTGACATTGATAGCAACACTTATACTTCAACACTCATACTCCACCTATGACTAATTCTCCTCTGATGTTTCCCTCCTCGTGTTTCTCTCCCCCTTTGACATCAATGGAAAAGGGTATCTCCCCTTAGGTATTTTCCCCGTGTCTTCATGCTTCTAATATTTCTATTTGGATCTTTCTCTTTCTCCCCCTTTTACATCATGGGTAAAAGGGTAACACCCCCTGTTGATATACCTTCTCTGAACAATATTTTTATGGCTTCATGTGCTCCCCCTATATTCATGCTTCTGATCTCTTTCTCTAACAATTTATGTTCCTTGAATTTTCTATAAGATGTCATGTAGATCAATGTGGGATTTCTTGTATATGATTTATTTCCTCTCTTTTGGTGCTCTTTGTACATTGGTTCTTCCTCTTGTAATTCACTGACATATATAAAAAGAATTCAAAGTTACTTGACTTCAATTCTTCATGACTTTTCAAGTTCACATCAATGACCATGCCTTCTTCTAACGATATAGCTTCTATTGTACCTTTTACTACTTTCCTTCCTAATTCCACTTGTCCAATAATTCCATTGATTCCACTTATTCCAATTGTTACTATGATTTCATCCACTGTCATGTATCTGTTTAGACCTTTCAAAGCTCCCATGAATCCATATATGTCCATATGTCATAAATTACTCATGAATATGCTACTCAACTACATACAATGTTGACCCATCTATTAATTACAACATATTCCAACTTCTCAAGATTTCTCAATTTGCAATTTAGACTCTACAAGTCTGCAACAATATGCATTGAATATGTTCCTATCTAAATGCATGCATGGAATCCTATATACAATGAATCTTTTCCACTCTGAAACTGCTTGTCCAAAAACTAGAAATACTTCAGACTACTCAAAATATAGTTCTTTGATCTATAGAGATGTTGCTTAGACTCCCCCTCTTCAATATTCATAATCACTGGAAATCTCCAATCCAGATGGCTCAAAAAAATACCCGCTCTGATGCATAGTAATCTTCCTCTTCGTATACGGATTCATCATCATCCTCTTTCTGAATTCTAACCTCTTCCTCTTTTCCTGTGGATTCATCATGATCTCTCACTATTGCAAATCACGCGAGTACGATCTCTAGAACCTGGTCTTCATTCACATGTTCTTCTTTTCTTTTGTTTCTTCTCCAAACCTTCATGTATCTAACATCTTCCTTTTTTCCTGTAGATTTTCATGATCTTGTACTATTCTCAATCCTGAGAGTATGAATTTTGGGTGTCCTTCATTCATCTATTCTTCATGTACCTATTCTTGTTTTATTTTCCAAGCTTTCTTATATATGATATCAGTGTTCTCTTTCATAGAAGTGTCAATGATAATTCTACAATCATGAGCTATATGTCCATAGTTATGGAATTTGTAACATTCAATATTATATGGAGTCACATATGCATTTCTTGCTTGACCATTTCTTCCATATACTCTGTAATATGCAACTTTGTGTCCAAAAATAGTAAAAATAAAATAATGATCATAAAATAAATTTTCATACCTAGGAGTGAATGATATTATTTTTTATGTAGTCCTTCTGAACTCGTGCCTTGGTTGATCGTGATCTTCTCTTCTGTTGTTTCCTTAATAAAGATTTAACCTTCTTTGATTCTTGAAAGTTGAAGGTCTTATTTGATATCCATCTCTTTTGTAATATTCTTCTTGAGTTTTCTTCATTTACGAAATGTTCTTCTTTGAGGGCTCACTTTCTTCCTTCTTAATAGAATTTTTAATAACTTATGCATAACTCTTAGCATTCTCTTCATTCTTCATTTCTAGTAACCTATAACATTTTTCTTCAATTTTTTTATTGTTGATGTGATGTTTCATTTCCCTTCAACATTCTTGTTGAACTTGATATCTTTAATTCTTAATTTGACAACTTCTTCTTTAAGCTTCTCACAATATTCTTCTTTCTTCATGTTATTGGATAAATCTGTAGGTGTGGACACTAACTGATCTCCCTAGATCCACCTGGATCTAGAACAAAGAAAGACAGAACATGACTATTTCCCTAGATTTTAACCATTGAATTAAATAGGAGGCAAGAACTAATAACATACCTTATTATCGCTTCCTATGGTCTTTGTTGCTCCTGCTTCACTCTAGTGCTCTCGTGCAGTCAAGACCAAGACAACACAAACCAACCAAAGTGAAGAAAGCACAATCTACTCAACAGTCAATCTATGTATATGATCAAGGAATTATACAATAAAGTGGAAATAGCTTTATGGGAAAGAGACATATTACTGTATCATATTAATGGAAAGTAAAGCTTACAACCTGAGCCTTGATGTCACAAACTTCCTTTCGATGGCCCTTGGTTCTGACACACACATTTTCTCACTTGCATGAAGAAGATCAACCCCTTTTGATAAACTTGTTGGAGTCTCCAAGTTGTTGTAGCTTCAGTCCTTCACACAATTCTTTCACTAATTCTCCAATGAATCTTGCTTAACCTTGCTTAACCTTTTCCATGAGAATTCCCTCAATATATAGAAGAGAATGAATTAGTTACTTGGATAAGAATGATCTCAAAATATCAAGGAATCCAGTACTAGGATAACCATTCGAATGCCATCTCATCCTTCTAGAAGATTCCCTTCTAGAAGCATAGAGAATTCATCTTTTTCCTTTCTTTAGAAAGAGTTCGCACCCTAGCAGTTCAACACAGTGCGAACTTCTCGCACCCTGGCTTAAGGTAGCCTGCGAGAATCATGCATTGTCGCAGGCAAATATACTAGTAGCCTGCGAACAGTCTTCAAAAATGAGTTTTTTGGAAGAGATGAAAATAACTTTTTCTCAGGAAAAAGTTCTTATGAAGAGCCTGAGTACACCATCATCAATACATCATCATGATGACCAAAATCATGGGTAACAGAATTCCCCCAAAAGTATGAGGTTGGAAACAATGATAGCCGGTAGACTTTGTAAGCTGCATGTGTGTGTCGAGAACCATGAGCAAATCTAATCGAAAACCTGCGAACAACCAAGCATCTGCAGAATATCATATATATCAATTCTGAGGTAGGCATTCCCATACTCAGATCACAGACTAATGACATTATAGACATGGGTCATGGCCACCAATCATACACTGTGGATCCATGCCATCAAAATATAGCATAGCCACCGGAATACACTGTGGATCTATGAGAGAAATTTCAAATCAAGACGACATAGCCAYGAGACATACACAGTGGATCTATGTGTCGCAAATTATACATACTCCATCGCAACCTGGATCACAAAGATAATATCCAGGGTCTTCAATCTCGTCACCCAAAGTATGAATCTAACCATGTGATTACATGTGTTGAAGTCGAACATGGTAGAAACCACTTGATTACCGGTCACTGATGAAAATCATTAGCAAGTGCAAGGGAAATCACCATTGATGTCAATTACTCCCAAGGTACCATAGTACAATCCATCGAGTGTGAATAAATGAGTTGAATTTGAACATCCGATGGAATCTTTCGATCAGGGGTCAATGATGTAAACCCACTGTCGAAAGCGAGGAAACCTGCCATTGAGGCATGCAAGCTTCCAAGGTACCAAATGATTTCTAAGTATTGATTCTGGATAATGAGTTGAAGTTGACGGAACAAAACTCATCACAGGAGAGCCTTGATGTATCCCCCATCAATGACACGAAATGAGTAACAGATTTTGAAGGTGAAATAGAGTATGATGTGAATTGGACTAGACACAAGGAAGGCCGACACAGAGAGACTGAATAACTACAGATGGTCGACTCAATATAGGTTTCAGATGGACTTCTCTTGAACATTTGAACGACACGACCAATGATTTGATAGCATTGACTCAAAGACGACACAGAGAATGACCTTGTAGCAAATCGAATGAGAGACAAATGGATTTCCCAAACCAGCTTCAAATGTAATGAATAGGGGGTGTCATGTTCAAGAGTCACACTTACTGCCAATCAATACAACGATGCAAACATATCCCTTTCCCAAATTTTCCCCTACCATTTCTGGCAAGTAACTCTTTATTTTTACACAAGCTTGAAGAGGATAACATATGCTTGTTGATGTAAGCTCATCCTTCAGATGAGTCCCTCGAAGTATATTTAACGAACCCTAAGAAGGAGTGGTTCAGTCCCATCACGGGTCTTTCAATGTTTGTTTAACGAGTCCAGAGATAGAAAAATCAAAGGTTTTTCAAGATTATAAAGTTTGGAAAAACACTTAAAAGAGAACTCTCTCAGTTCCTTTTTCGTAAAATAGTCTAAATGAGACCGAAAAAGAGAGAAATTATCGCTCACCAGATGCTTACTTCAAATACTTTATCGAGCGTGAAAATAGCAAAGTCGCTCGGCGATCTTTTCATGTTTAGAGAGTCTGAAAAGAGCTTAAAGAGGACTCCAGGGGGGTTCCTTTTTCATATAACCTTGTTGAGCCCGGAAAAGTGATAAAAGTATGCTTGATCACATTCTCATGTATTTACGAGTGCAAGAACGGACAAAAACGACGCTCGAGGTTTTATGTAAAAACCATAAAAAACAATCAAAAACACGCGATAACAAAGAAAAACATGTCCGTAGCCCTGTATTTGATCATCAAAATCATCATGCCTGCAAGAGTTACCCTCAACATGATATTAGGGATTAGGTTTTAATTGATAAATAATCATAAAAAACCAAAATGATATAGTAAAAGTAAATAAAAGGAGTAAATACTCTTTTTTACCACATCATTTTACATTTCCACTATTGAGCTCAAAAAACCCCTCTTTTACCCTCCAAGTTCGGCATCAGATTGCGGGAGCTACGAGAGACCATTCAGCAAGCCGTCTGCGACATTTAGGTAGGATCTTCGTCCTTAACACTTTCATGGTTTAAATTTGTAATTTCATTGGTTAAATTTATATTTTTAAGTTGGTTTTCTAAGCCCTACATGCATGCTGCCATTCTTGCAGGCAGGCTATACAGGGCCTACGAGAATGATGCATTCTTGTAGGTGAGCCTTAAGCCACCTGCAAGGTTCTCACACTGTGCATACAGGGCACCTGCGAGAACCGCAAAGCCCAAAAAAAAATTAAAATTTTTAGCCAATGAAAGAGATCCAAAGCATGAAAAAAGTTATTAATCCTCTTATTGTGTTCCTTATGCAGATAATTGGCCATCAACATGGCGCTTGAGTGGAGTGAAAGGGAACATGAAGAGGACAATGCAATGGCTGAAAATCATCCACCTACCATAGCTACTTTGAGAGACTGTGGGCTCTTGAAGTACTTTCGCATCCCAGGCATGAGGGCTCAAGTCAGACTATTAAAGTACCCACTGCGTATGTGGGACCCAGATCAGCAGGTGTTTCATGTGGGGGTCCACACACTATCCTTAGACATTGAGAAAATTTACTTTTTGACCAATTTGTCATGGCGAGGGTACTATGTGAGCCTGATAGGTAGTAGAGGTGGTGGGATAAAGATGAGTGAGTACTGCAATTTACACTGCATTCCCGAGGCTGAGAGAAAGAAAGGAAAAGTAGCGATCTGGGGGGTACGGGACTTGACCCTCCATACTATCATTTTCACTATAGCTCAGATGGTTGGGAGTTCTACTCCTCATATGGCGTTACAGAGTTACTTCCAGTATGCTATTGAGTGTACTGAGCCTCGAGTGTTCAACTGGGTAGATGTTGTGTTGTGCAGTATAAAAAAGCAATTGACCAAATGTAGGTGAGGTGACCTGAAGCAATTCGGGTACGGATCTTTGCTGGTATCCTTCTTCCTTGAGAGGGCCCCATTACTGAGGCTACAGGTGGAGTGGAATTTACTGGCTCCCAGGGATCCGCGTATGCTGAGATGATGTCGACTCATGGCTCGGCACGTAGCAGGACCGATCATCAGATATGATGATATTTTCTTTGACTGGCTTCAACCACAGTTGTTGATGGTTGATGACTATGCTTATGCTGGGCTGGATTTTCGAGGAGATCCTGATTTGGTATTACCAGAAGATGCTAAGTGGGGGGACCTTGGTAAGAAGTACAAAGATTTTCTCTTTTTAAATGTTTTTGAATTTTTTTATCATATTCAAATGTTATTGTTTTATATGTTTTTCCAAAGACTAATACAAAATCGTTTGTTGATAACACAGATGTTGGACCTTACAGACCTCCCAGTACTTCTCCCATCCAGCGGCGAGTAGAGGTAGGGGAAGCACCACAGTATGCTGATGATTATCAAGTGGTGGAACAGAATTTAGAGGGCCTGACTACAGACATTCCAGACATGACTCTGGAAGAGGTTCCACAACGTGATCAGCGTCATACTGTAGGGGTATCAGCATCTATGAGTCGACTGCTCCATAGGGTTGCTAGGGCAGTCGTGTGTTACCATGAATGTCATCCATGACGTCACTTTGTAGAAGCTATGAGCTTCAAATTTTGACATTTTGGTCTTTGGACAAACTTTTTGTAAAAAAACTCTCTTGATCATTATATATACAGACGAATTCTACCAATTTACTTTATATTGTATGAATTTCGATGTGTTTGATTTATAAATGATTCAAATGTCTGTCCAATACATAATTAGCCAATGCATCTGTTAATGTATTTAGACATCTAGGAATACGTTGATATTCAATGTGATCAAAATAACGTTCCAAGAGGCGAATTCGCAAATACACCCGTAACAAAGTAGGACTTCGAATAGAGTAGATATTACTTAACTGTAGTACTACAAGCTGCGATTCAAGTCGCATAACCAAATGACGAATTCCGAGCGAGATAGCATCAACCAATAATTCAATAACGGTGCTATACTCTGCAATGTTGTTGGTCGCACGGCCGAGGCACACACCTCATAAAGATATAAGTTTGTTTGTTGGGGCATAGATTGCCCATGCAGTGGAAGCAAGGTTATGAGTACTACGGATAGCACCATCAGCGAAGCCAATATAGGGTAGCGAAGACTCCGACATCTGGAAATCAAACACAATGTCACATAAGGGCAGAGACCGGATAACGACAAAAGAAATCTATAGTAACACACACAATGTATGATACATTAGAATACAAGTACTTGTGCACAGATGATTTATGCATAGTACTTCTTCAAGTACAACCCATTTCTGGGTTCACTCAAAGGGATACCATCGTAATCTACCAACTCGTATGCTCCCTTTTCCAACACTTAGCAAAAAATATAAGGACCTCACCACATGGGTTCGAATTTTCAAGCTCCTAACACATCTCGATCCTGTTCATAGAGAAGAAAAAGATCACCTTCGAAGAAAATGCGAGGCTTGACATGCTTGTCATATTGGGCCTTGACATGTTTTTTCTAGGCTTCTATGACTAGAGTGGCATCACGTCGAGTTTCATCTAATCGCATAAGATACAATAGACGTTCTTCTTCAGCAGAAGTGTTGGGTAGGAGTTCAACAACTAGCTTTAGAGAGGGTATTTCACATTCTATAGGAAGAATGGCTTCTAGACCATAGACTAACTGAAAAGGCGTAAATCCAGTAGCGGACTTGACAAATGTCCGGTACGCCCACAATGCCGAAAACAACATTGTGTGCCAACTTGTTTTATGAATCCCTATCATTCATCGAAGTATAGTTATGAGAACTTTGTTAATCGCTTCGACTTGACCATTAGCTTGTGGATAATAGGGTGTTGAGTTATCATGACGAAGACCCAACATCTCAGTAAGTTCGAACATCATAAAATTCCTAAAGTGGCTACCGTGATCAGTGACGATAGCTTGGGGAACACCAAAATGAGTTGTGACATGATTAAAAAGAAACAAGGCTGCGGTCTTTCCAGTGTTGTCGAATGTCGGCATCACCTCGGCCCATTTCGTAAAGTAATCAACAGCTACAATGATGTAACCATGCCCCCCGGCCGAGTGAGGGTGACATGTCATGAAATCGATGCCCCATTTCACAAAAGGACCAACTGAGACCACAGGATGAAGAGGAGCAGGATGTGACCGAATTTTCTGATTATAGGTCTGGCAGGTATGGAATTTCCGAACGGTAGTAATGCAGTCGTTAAACAAAGAAGGCCAAAAATACCCTACGCGTAAGATCTTCTGGGTAGTAGCATACCCAAACATATGACCACCACATGCTCCAGAATGGCAGTCATTTAGAGCTTTCTCGGCTTCATCGAACGTTAAACAACGTCAAAAAACAGAGTCAATTCCCTGACGGTAAAGAGTATCCCCGAGGATAATGTATTGACAAGATTGATAGCGTACGCGACGTCGTTCAGTACTAGACAAAGCAGGCCGGAAAGTCTGGGTTTGGAGATATATAATGATATCCCCATACCAAAGATCGTCATTGCTAATAAAGAAAAGAGATTCATCAAGTAATGAATCAACTACTACATTTTTCGTTGCAAAGTGAGGAAAATCGCATATCATCTCAGCAAAAACTAAGGATTTCTTGGACTTGGTTCTGTCGAATTCCAAGTCAAACTCCTAGAGTATCACAATCCACTTGGAGTATTTTCCCCCTAGCAATTGATGTGTCAAAATATGTTGCATAGGGTTGCAATGAGAAATCACCATAGTCTTGCATGAGAGAATATAGTGCGGGAAGCGTTGGATGGCTTGAATGGCAGCCAAGGCCAGTTTTTCGACATGTTGATACTTGATTTCAGTTGGTGTGAGACTTCGACTCAAGTAGTAAATAACATGTTCATCGTGCGCATCATCCTCTTGGATGAGAACCATGCCAATAGTGTACTCCGAGGTAGCAAGATAAAGGAAATAATCGTGACTGTAATCGGGAGGAAAGAGAAGCGGAGCTCGCGTGAGGGATAACTTCAAAGCTTCAAAAGCATTGTTGGCAATGATATCCCAGACAAAATCTAAATCTTTCTTTAGTAGCCGCGTAAAACCACGAGTTATCTCGGCGTAATTAGGGATAAAATGATGAAGAAAGTTTGCTTTCCCCTGCAAACTTTGCAACTGGTGCAGTGTAGAAGGAGGGAGATTCAGAATCGCCTCAACCTTAATAGGATCCACCCGGATCCCTTGACGTGAAACGATAAAACCTAAAATATGGTCGGATTCTACTCAAAAAATGCACTTATGAGGATTTAAACGTATCTGATAGAACCGACAACGAACGAAAATAGCCCGGAGGTGAGTGGGGTGATTGACTCTGCGCATAGAATGAGCAGGTAAATCATCCAAATAGGGTTGAACGATATGCTTGATATCATGAAAATCATAAGACATAGCGCGTTGAAAATTTGCATCCACATTCTTAAGACCGAAAGGGAGTTTCTGATAGGCAAAAGTACCCCAAGGACAAATAAAAGAAGTCTTATGTTGATCCTCAGGAGCAATGTTAATTTGATTATAGCCGGAGAAACCATCCATGAGGGAGAAGATTTCACTTCCGGCGCAATCATCGACAATCTAATCGATGAAGGGGGTAGGAAATTTGTCCTTGGGACAAGCTTTGTTAATATCCCTATAATCAACACATACACGAATACTGCCACCTTTCTTGTCAATTGAGACAGGATTGGAAACCCATTTTGTAAGAGCCACCGGATAAATAAAGCTGTCTTTTAGAAGTTTCTCAACTTCGAGCTTGATAGCACCGCTTTACGTGGGTGAACTAGACAAAGGTGTTTCCAGACAGGTTTAGCGTCGAGGTATGTCTTTATCTCATGTACAACAATTACAAGGTCGATACCTAGCATCTCTTCGTAACTCCAGGAGAAGATGTCATGAAATTCTTTGAATAGAGACGTATAGGTGACAATTTCGTCGGAAGAACACAAAGCTCCAATATGAACATTTTCGACAATCCCAGGTTTGATGGATATGTCAATGGGAATCGTGGGTGAGATATTACTTAAGTTCCCTTCAGCAAACACATCGTGTGTAGTCACGGGAACCGTCGAGATGACAACAACGATCGACGGAGTCAAAATCCGTTGGTAGTTCTCAAGAGTGTGTTGTTCCAGAAAGAGTATGGAACGATGATGTCCATCGTCCCAAGGGGTGTCCTCCATGACGGACATGATCATCTCATTAGTGGGAAAAATAACACGAAAAGGATCGGCAGAAAACTCATCAAGAGAGAGGGTAGAAGGTGTTGTCGATTGAATGGCCTGATAGGCGTATTCGACCAGACTTAATGGCATTGCGTCACCGAAATGAAGATGATCTCCAGGGTCAGGGACAAACCAAGGGTCGTGAGACAAAGGAAGTTCATGAGGCATGGTGTAGATCATGTTGATAGATGCAACTGATGAGTGTGGAACATCGGGTGGTGGAATGGGAAAAGTACCCATTAATGAAGAGTCCTTTAAAAGTCCTACATCGACGTTCTCATAACCCGGTGGGGTTTTAGCAATAAATGGTACATTGCCAGTATGGGTATCAAAATTGAAGAAGGCAAGTTGGTCAACGGTAACAACCTTTCCTTGATGAGGGAAACATACTACATGGAAAAGTGTTGACACAACGGCGCGCATGGAATCGATCTAGCTGCGGCCAAGTAGAAGATTATAATCAAGGGGAGCGTCAAAGACTTCCACTTTGACTTGGACCGTTTTTCCTTCTAACGTGATGGGAAACGAAGGAAGAACACTGTAAGACTTAAAACCAGAGCCATTGAAGGCTTTAAGAGTGTTTTGTGATTCATTCAAAGGAGGAGAGCCAATGGCTTTCCAACACGCAAGAGACATAACACAAGTCGAGGCACCCTCATCGATAACAGTTCGGTAAATGTTTTTGTCGGAGACAACCACTTGGATTTGAAATGCTAGTTGAGGGGGTAACCTTGGAATGTCATCTTCCAAGTCAAAGACTATTAAATTTGTATCGGTCGGGTCAATTCCACCTATAGATTTCAACAGTGCCTTCCGTTGTGTAGGACAAGACTGAAAGACTTCAAGGGCTGACATCGTTGAAGGTGTCTGGGCTAGATCTTCAACAATTTTTTAGTTCTAGGCCGCACGAGCATGAGGATTGAAATTCGATTTTTGTACGACACCCTTTGGGGGGGGTCATAGAACTGTGTCGAGGCTTGGTCTTTCGAGATGAAGAGGACCGTTAGTAGGTGGAGTCGCAGGAGAGGGTTGTACCAAAGCAAGAGGTAAATCGTCAACCATCTCCTTAGATGGAGAATAATATTTAGCTCAAGTTGTGAGTGCAACGTTTTTTTGCTTAGAATCACCATTACACATCAAAACATATGATGTAGTAGAAGAGGATGGTTGGTCATGAATGACCAACTAAGACTGTTGTTGAGACAGGAAGGGTTGGGACAAGACAGCTGGCATAGGTGGTTTTAGAGCTCCTTGAAGGAACTTAGTGACCTCGGAACATCGTGGACAATACTTCATGTAGTGATCATCACCACAGATAAGGCAAGGGTATCGTGGTTTGCGCTTATCCCGATCTTCAACAGGAGTGGTTTTAGTTTGTTCTGCTTGATTATTATTTTTTCCCTCCTTATTCTTACCTCTTCCCTTTTTAGATTTGTTTTTACCGGCTTGGGTAGATTGGACAGCATTTACCTCAGAAGTTTTACCAGTGGGAGTGGCAGGAGACGAAGCATTTTGAACATTAGAAGAAGCAGATTTATAGGTTGTGCTTGAAACAGAATGTGATTGGGCTTGGGAAATACCAATCACACCGTCAGCTGCATGCGATACAGCTGGAGCAGTTGAAGTGCTGGAAGCATT
This sequence comes from Picea engelmannii, assembly GCA_009831015.1. NCBI lineage: Eukaryota > Viridiplantae > Streptophyta > Pinopsida > Pinales > Pinaceae > Picea > Picea engelmannii. The sequence continues at coordinate 267,622 of ML779677.1, read as the reverse complement.
AGGACGAGGTAACTCAGGTAGTAAATCATAAAGTGTTCCCATTTGCGAATAAACGAGATCAAGATATTGAGCACGACTTATAGCCTGCTCCTCTGTGACAACGCCACCCATGGCAATGTCCTTACCAATTTCGTTCATAAAGGATTTTGTAAACCATTCTGCCAGTAACTGATCAGGAAGTTCAATTTTAATGAGACGGTGTCTCCTTCGCCACTCATGGATATGATCCGATATCTGAGTGCCTTTAGTTTGTTTGAAGGAAGTCAAAATCTCAGTCCCGGTATCATAACGGATCAGTAACTAGTAATGTGTAAGGAAAGCCATAGCTAGGGTGTTGAAATCAGAGAATAAACCTCGTGGCAATTCAATATACCACTTCACAGTAGAACCGGTAAGGGTTCGTTGAAAAATACATAAATGAATAGAGTCATCCATCAACGAGTTGGATGAACACCATAGGTGAAAAGTCATAACGTGATTGTTCGGTTCCTCTCCCACTTTGTCGTCCAATTTAAGAATGTCCGATGGAAGCTTGGCTGGAATAACAGGCCATTGGGGAGAGTGATGAATAGGATCATTTAAAATCCTAGACAAATCTGGCAAATCCAAAGTAGCGAGAAAAGGTAACTGTCGATTCACCTGCGAGCACTGGTGGCTTTAGGGTGGAAGCCCTGTCGGCAAACCAGTAGGACCATAAGTAGTCTGCGCATAATGGGAAGACCTAGGCAGATTCGGTGGTGGTTTGAGAGGATAGTAGTTCCAGGTATTTTAATCCTGAGCGGGGACATGAGTTTGAGCATTCGTACCCCAAATAGGATTGGGTATACCTGGATATGGTTGGCCTATAGTAGCGACAGGCAACTGCTGCCCCCCAATCGTTTGAGGAGGAGTTTGTATCATCTAATTCCAATACTGGGCCAAAGAGGGAGGTATATTTATTCCAAAAGGTGGGGTTGGTCCCCCTATTGTAGGCGTACTTCCAACCAGAAGTTGTGTCCCAATCGAAGGCTGTGTAGTAATTGGAATGTGTCTGGTAAGAGGAAGTTGAATCGTACCACCTAGTCCACCAGCGGGAATCTGCAAGTTTGGTGTAATGGACGGGATAGTGCTACTAGGATTAGGATTTCCAGTAGGAAATTGAGGGAGTGTCGAAATAAAACCAGGAATAGGGTGCCTAGGAAAAGAAGGACCACCTGGAGAACCGGCTGGGGTTTGCGGAGGTGTTGGAATAGAAGCGTTCAACGCATGGTATCCGGGTGGTAGTGTCGAAGTGACATTGGGCGTTCGTTGTGTGTTGATAAGAGAAAGACCAGCCGCAGTGAACCCGGTTGGGACACTCGTAGTATTTGTGAGATGGGCCATTTCGGCAGGGACAGTAAAGTGATAAGCAGTAGTTAACGGTACTGTCTCTAAATTAGAGATTTTGGAAATCACAGGTGGATTAATCTCAGAAATCACAGGGGAACCTGGACCAAAAAGGTCCCTTCGAAAAACACCTATAGACCAAAAATGATCTTCTCCTTCTATGCCGGGAAAAGGTCCAACGGGTGATCCAGAAGATGTAACAACTAATTCTCCGGAAGAATTCATTCGCATAAATGGTCACTCAGAACCAGGGTGAAGTCTAAAATCCTCTCGAGTATTGGTAATTCGAAAAGGTTCTAGAGAGTTAGTTCATTCCACTTGTGGTGTGGTGACGACTGTGGCTTCACTCTACCGAGGAGAGCTCTCAAGTGTACCTATAGGCAAGGGTTGAGAACCATCCAGATGCTCTAGAGATAAACCCTACATTCTACGTGAACGACGTGGAGGAGCTATTGTAAATGAGTGACAAACTTCACGAAGAAAATCCTATGGTCAACTTCGAGAAACAAACAACATGCACTAGTAAACAAAATCTAGGAAGAAATCACCAGGCAAACAAGACCTTTTAATTTTGCAGCCACTAGTTGGTGATGAAATCCAACGTCGTAACAATGAGACGAGAAGGGGCGGGGCTAGGGTGGAAAAGTTACGCTGGTGACCTGCTTAACGAACTTACACCCTGGTGCAAGATCCCACACATAATCGTGGGTATACCCTCCAAGGAGCCCGAGTGAGTTTGGTCAACGTCAATTCCAGGTACCGTGAAGACTTTCCCCTCCACAGTCACCTTGGGTAAGAACCTAGAAAGAAAGGCCACTAAGGTCACCACCAACAACAATAAATCCTGGGGGAACAATTGACAGTCTGATCCACACGCAAGGGCAGGGTATCTAGCCCTCAATCAACTCAAAAGGCTTCCACTCATCATTGTGGGTATACCTCCAAGTGATACCCATAATATGTGCAATCTATACACTGATATCAACAAAGCAGGGTGAGTAACTCTGCCAATATCAATGCGACCTAGTGTTTGACCCTTGTGTGAGAAGAGCTTCCCAGGACAAGATGTTGCAAATGGAATTTAACACTCCCTAACACAAGATGCTATTGTGTG